>VWPW01020928.1:2481-43866 GCA_013389825.1 Crypturellus undulatus
GCTGCGGCCCGCGGGCCGGCGCGGCGCCATGGTGGAGAAGCGGTGCCCGCGGCTGCAGCGCGACGGCGTCTACCGCTGGTTCTCGGAGCTGCCCTCGCCGCAGCGCATCGAGTTCCTGTGCGGCCTCCTGGACCTGTGCATCCCGCTGGAGCTGCGCTTCCTGGGCGCCTGCCTCGAGGACCTGGCGCGCAAGGACTACCACTCGCTGCGCGACGCCGAGATCAAGGCCAACAACCCCGCCGACCTGGGCAGCCTCACGAACCTCACGGACGAGGTGGTGCGCAGCAAGCTGCTCGTGTCGCTCGCGCTGCTCGGCTCGGCGCACCGCGAGGCCGCCGGCGTGCTCTTCCGCACGCTCACGCACATCGACTCCGTCATCAACAACTACGGGCTGCAGCTCAACGAGGGCCGCACGGGCGATGAGTTCCTGCTGCTCTTCACCATGGCCTCCAACCACCCGGCCTTCAGCTTCCACCAGAAGCAGGTGCTGCGCCAGGAGCTCACGCAGATCCAGAGCATCATGGCCAGCAGCGGCAAGAGCCCGGCCACCTCCGCCCTCAGCGCCGTGGCCACCTACCCCGGGTGCCACAAGGTGGGTAGCCCTTGGGCCGGCCCTGGAGCCCTTCCCCTTGCCTTGAGCGATGGCCTTTTGCTCGCGGGTGGCAGCCCTAGGGGTTGACTGCGTCCTCGGTGGGTGCATGGTGGGTTGGGGGACATGAAAAGAGGAGCTGGGCAGGGATTTTGGTGACTTTGGGCCATTTAATGAGTGTTCACAAGGTGATCAACAGGCAGCACTGTGCCAGATCTGTACCCTCTGATGCTGCTGCCCAGGGGGCTCTCCCAGCTTGCTGCGTGCCCGGCAGGTTAGGGATTTAGCAGGGCGAGCAAGCCCGGAGCATCCCCAGAAATGGGAGCCAACGGCTATTCCCAAACCTGCCCTTGGAAGAGGCGGCAAGAGGGCATCGGCTTTGTAGGAAGTAGCTGTCCAGTGGCAAAGGCATCTTGGTGAGTCTTTAGACAAACACAATAGCAAATATTGCGAGTTTTCCGGTCCTAAACTTAAAGAAACTCCCTGTTGTCCTGCACACCTCTGGTATTGACCTTGGTGCCCGCGGCTCGCCATCGTTAACCTGCAGGTTGTTCGCTCGATTGCAAGCAGTTAATCTGGGCAGCAGCATTTGAGGATGTGCTGTTAGTAGTGAGATGTGTTACTATTGCTGTTACGTCCTCTTAGCCAGCTACACGCTATGGAGTTAAACCACTGCCTGGACTGAAATAACCTGCTTTAAACTCCAAAATAAGTTCCAGCTAAGAGGGTTTGTTACTCGATCGATTCCCTGGCTCAGATAGCAAATTTTCCATGAAGGGACACTACCCACCCTTTCCTGGGAAAGGTGGTGTGGACCTAAAAGCTCAAACCAGCCCTATATCCCTTAGAGATGCTTAACAGTTTATAACTTCCCTTACTCCAAAGATGTATGGACCCTAACTTTGAAAGATTGCAGATCTACCAGAGTTTTCCCAAAAGAGTATAAAAAAAAGGTAAAATTACACAGGGATGGTTACTTTTTAGAGCTTTCTATCATAGGCTCACAAATAGTGCACATGTTTTATGTAGCTGAGGAGGTCTGGCACGGTTTAAGTCATTCTAAGATGGACGGAGGATTCATCCTTCCAGCTTTCCTGCCAGCAGTAAATTGAACAGTGCAGTCACTTGGTCATAGTTGTTTTTCTTCTGAACACATTGAAGGACTATCCTTAAGAAAAAATAGGCTTTTTTTTAGAAATGAGCTTTGAAGAATGCTGGTAGCTAAATGCACTAGTTGAGAGGGAGGAAAAAAGTGTTGTTTTACTTTCACCCTCTCTAGAATTTGCATTTTGTTTGTGAACAGATGCAAACTTTCTTTCTGAAGATGGCTAAGCTCTTCAGATGATAGCTGGTTAACTTTGCTACTTTCAGAATAAAAAGTTGGCTTAAAGCAAGGATTGGCGGAAGCAAGTGGAAAAAAACAATGTCTTGCTCCATTGAGCCTTGTTTAAATGAATTCCAATACTGTGGATTTAGATCTCGTGATGTTACCAAGCTATGTTGTGACAATACTTGTGTTGTAACATCACCTAGAAAAACCAATGCAGATGTCCAGAGAACGTGAGCTGCATTGGGCTGCTGCCTGCCAAAAGTGCTGTGCTCTTAGCTGCCTTCGGAATTGGAGGAGTTTTCCTTTCCCAAAGCCAGCACTTTCTCATCCCTCTTGCAGCTTTTACTACAGCTTGAGCTACACGGAGCTGGTGCTTGAGATTAGCGCTCTTGTGTGGGTGCTGCACCTAAATTTCCAATTTTACCTTCTGAAAAATGAGCTGGAGAGAGAGTCACCATTGGAGCTCCCGGGAAAACAGAGCTAGAAGGCCCTGGGTGTGTAAGGGAGCAGTGCAAATGCAAATAGGCAGCTTTTTGTGAGCAAAAGTAGTTACCATTTGATGCTCCCCTTGTGCCGAGTGTGGCAAGAGGGGCTAACCTTGCGAGTACCTGTTTTTCTGTGTAACTTGGGGCCTATTAAAATTCCTAACAGTTCAAATTCGACACGTTTGTTCAGCAGTGCAAAAATGTTGTCAGGTGCTTGGTTGCCTCTGCAGTGACAAATGTCTCTGTGCTCCTTCTGCCTGGCTGGTCCTGTTAGTGTGACCCAACTTTCCTACTAGCTAAATTCCTTTTCCTGAGGGACTGGAGTCTGCAATCCACTTCTCTCAAACTAAGTTTCAAAACTTAGCAACCCCAGGAATCAGGTAGACTTTGGGAAAGGGGAAAGGCTTAAGGGTTGGTTAGCAAATACAAACCTCGTTTTGCCACGGCCTTTTGCTGCCCAGGGCATTTGCAGAGTGCAGCAAGGCTCCCAGCAACTGCCCATAACATTTCACTTGTAAATTTGCATTTCAACGTTATTCTTGGACTATGTGAATCGGAACTATCCAGGAAAGGATGGCTGTGGCTGGTTTCAAGTAGGTCAGTAATTATTAGATTCATGGTTTCTGCGTGGTAGGACAAAATTAAGTTTCCTTGCACTAAGCAGGGAAAACTACCCTCCCCAAAGAGCTTATTGATTCAGTCTCCACAAAGATGATATTTCTGCCTTTAGTTCTGTATTTTCTTCTGCTTTTGAATTGCATTAGTGCTTGCATGACAGTGTTGTGGACTCTTCAGGCTTTTGTGCTTACAGGAATAAGATCTAATAGGTTTTGTATGTATTTTAAATTGAAAGTATGCAGATCATCTTCAAAATAAGCCTAGATACATATCTAATGAACGATGCCCTTTAAAACTTTTCTTTTTCCTGGGATTAACTGTAAAATACGTTTTTTTAACTGATAATGATCCAAGTGACATTTTCCAGCCATTTTCACCTTTTAAGATGACTTTATTCATCTTTCTGTTGCTCCCTTTGCCTCGAAGGAGTCACAGAATGGCCCTCCATTCAGCCTTCTGTCACGCACATCTTGTGACAATAAACATCCTTATGGATGAAAATGTCAGGCTTTTATTCCCCCTTTTTTTTTTTTGATAGGAGATTTTGGTGACTTTGGTGGTGTTTAGTGCAATGCGTTGGTTGTGGCCTCAGCTGTAGAAGTGGGGTAATAAATAGCAGTCTGACTCCAGTTTGCAATGGAAAGGAAATGACACTGTTCTTATGTGGCTGTTTGAGTAGATACTTTGTGAATGGGAACAAGGCTTCTTGTCCAGTCAGCTTCCAAATTCTGCATCAATGTCTATTTCAAGCTTATGGCATAAGATGCTATTTTTCACCCGTGCTAATTCCACAGGCTCATGTAAAACTTAGAAATAACTGCTAAAGACTGTATACTGGGAACCGCGTGGAGCTGACGGTATGAGGTGTCCATTTCAAGGATCTTTATTGCTGTTTTGTTTCAGTACTCTTTGGTTCAGGTGATTGAAATGACATTTGCACAGATTTTTTTTTTAGCTATGGAATGATGAGCTGGAAACAAAAATCTTGGTCGGTTGAAACCGAGTCCTTGAAGTCCTCACAGAGCAAGTGATCTAGCTATTAAATGCTGCCCATCAAGTGCCTGTATGACTTTTTATGCTAGTTTTGCAGGGATTAGAATAAACCTTGAAAAATTTTTAGCCTCCCAACCAAAATAGGATGTTGTTTAATTGCTTTAGTAGTTTACCGTGTTAATAGCAATTGCTATGTAGAATTAATTTGTTGGTATCAATAGATTCACCCAGGAACAAGAAAAGTTGTTGCTATTTGAGGAGTGATTTTATTTTTAAAAACACATGAAACTCAACCTCAGAAGCTAGGAGTAGGTCTTTCAGCTTCCAGTTGGTGGCATGTGCCAATTCTTGCTTGTCCTTTTGGTATTTTCGGTACTTGAGGCCGCAGGGTTTACATAGAGCTATTGGCTCTGTTCCAAGTTAGAAACTTGAGGCTTCTTATTCTGACTATAATTTTATTGATATTCTTGTTTTGCATTTTCACAAGTATGAGTTTCCTGTGTAAGGGAGTCATCCAAAAAGGATGCTGATCTTTTGTATTAACAGTGTTGTTTACCACCCCATTTTTTTCGTCTAATCATATGAAGTTACGTGATGAACTTGTTCTTAAGAGCATCAGTTGGCTTGCTTGGAAAATGGATTGTACATCCAGACATCAGGTGCAGAAGAGCCAAAAAACCTTCTTTTGAGCTAATAATGCTATTTTTCCATGAGCTGCTTTCCCAATCTTGCACAGCCTGAATGAAATTTTACTTTAGGAGTGTGTTCAACTTCCTTTTTTAATTTGCTCTAACTTTTTTTCTTGCTAATTGCCTAGTAAATGTTAAGCAAAATTGAAACAGGCCTCATCTGTTCCAGAGTAAAAGCACCTGTTGTAAGATACAGCCCATTTTGAACTGTAGCAGCTGCAAACTGATTTATGGGTGGGTGTAGATCACAGAGCAGAGCTAGCAGCAGGTCAGGGCACCGACCAGGCATTCCAGCTTGAAAGGGTTTCAACAGCATCCTCCTTGGGAAGTGCTTAGTTGGCTGAGAGCTTGTTCTTAAAAATGGTTTGAATTGCTTAAACCAGCGTCCTTCACCTGAAAAATAGATACAAGCACTGCTTTTTTCTAGCAGAATAGCTCTGATTTTTCCGTGGGCTTCTTAAGTTGGTAGTACTTGTAACACTGCTCTTAAATGGGGACTAGTAAAGAAGCAAATGCACTCATTGTATGGATATGCTGCAGTGTCTTTGCTTTTGAGAGCCTTTTTCCCCCTAAAATAAAGGAAATAGAGGAATGTTATTCCCAATAATACAGATAAACTTTTTTTTTTTCTATGAAGATAGTCTTATTGTGGAAATGCTGGATCTGATTAGACCGTCAGTGAGATCCATTGCCTCCTTTAAAATGCAAGAATTTGACTTTACCCTCTGGTAAAAGAATTGGAGGAAACAAGTTGAACTGAAGCAGTTTTCTCTGATTAGACAAGAGTACTAAATCTAGCAAGGAGAGGTTATGGTCCAGATTTGTATTTCTCAAAACGAGTTTTGTACTGAGCAAACCTCTAAATTCCTTTCTTTTGTCTTATGCTAAAATATATTCATTTTTCCTCTAGCCCCTTTGCTGCGAAAAAGCATTTGAAGGAATAAACAATTGTGCTGATCAGTGTAGGATGGCAGCATTTTTACAGCAAGCTGAAGGCATCCAGAAATAATAGGATCAATTACTTAGGAGTGAGATCTTAATTTTAATTAAAGACCTGCCAACTCATGGTGATAAATAGCAACGGTGAACATTTCTGGTGTATATTATGAATTATTTTCCTGTGTCTTTTTTTTCTCCCACTCTAGTTACATTGCAGTGTAGCTATTAGTGGGTGTTGAGGGTAAAAGGAAGGAAGAGGGAGAATTCAGTGAGTTTGTGACTTGTCAAATTACTTCTCTCAACCTTGTTAATTCATGAATTGTTGCTGAAGAGGCCAGAATGGCAATGAAACACTGGGGGAAAATATATGGTTTTCTCATTGCTTGGATTATACTTGAGCAGGTTTTAGAATTGCCCTTTGTGGTTATCCTTTCACATCCCACGTGTGCATATGGCCCTGTGCTGTGGCAATTTCCCACCTATATCCTGGCCACGTAAGTACAAGAGCTCTGAATTCAGCCAAATTGTAGCATTTCTAAAGGTAGATGTGGTTAAGGATAAAATACCTGTATAGCAGAAAACTGGGTTACGCTTTGAATTCTTTGGGTAAGTTGAAGATATTTTATTCTTCTCGGGTCTAAGAGTTCTGTTTTTAGTAACATATTAGTGAAGAATCAGGGCTGTGTCCATGTGTGCTTAGGAGTGAGATCTTAATTTTAATTAAAGACTTGCCAACTCGTGATAAATAGCAACAGTGAACATTTCTGGTATATATTATGAATTATTTTCCTGTATAGGGCAGTATCCCTCAGGACCCTACCTATAAGCAACTAGGTGTCTGCTTTATTTTGAGGAGCATTTAATGTTTGATTTGTAAGATTCAGATGTGAGCTATTGTTAAATTTGAAAGAGGGGAAAAAAAACCTACCTTTCTTGTATTTCTTGAAGCTTAAAGCTGCAAATGTCTGGAATAATAGCTCACCCACAGCGTGAGTGAACTGGTTGCGCTTGCAGCCTCTCCAGCACTAAACAATCAGAAGCCGTGGAAGATCATAGATGAATCAGGCTGCCAGTGCGTAGCTTATTGTATTAATATTTACTTTCTTGGTTGCCATTTACAAAGAGTTTTTCCCTTGGATTCAAACTTTAACTCATAGTGCATCTTTTCAGAACAAAATCCTCCATATTCTACATGGTTAGATTTTAGAGACCGCCTAGTAGCAGCAACAAACATTGCCCTAGCTCATGTTGAAGGGCTCAATTTTAATTTTACACAATGCATTTTTGCTTGTTTTGCACACAAGATGAGTGAACTACAGTTGCCATGTGCCTTAAAATGCTCCTTTCTACTATTTGGCTTTGTTGTCATTCAAACCCACAGTATAATGAAATGAAACTCCAGTTACTCTATTGTGGATTTGTCAATACTTTGTTAATATTAGAAATATAATTCTTATTTAGATGAAGGATTTTTAGGGGGATTGCCTTAATCTGTAAAATGCAATTTAGGCTTTTCTGGTCCCTCTGATCTACCAAATTTATACCGTAGCCTTGTAGCAGGTGTGTGATTATCCTGTAGTATTTAAGTACCACATGCCTCATTTCATTCCAGTAATAGTGTCTCAGTGCAGGACAGAAGCATCCAGCCAATCTGTTATCTCATTTCACTGTAAATTTCCTCTTCACCCTTTTGTATTCAAAGCTGGATCCCTTTTTTCCCCAACTTCCTACCAGCACAGTAGCTGTTTTGTAGCTGTTGAGAAATGGGAGCACCCTTAACTTGATGACACCTGGTGCTTGTCACTTTTTGCTAGAAGTTGACTGTTGGACCTGAAGGTTTCTAGGACTAACAATGTCAAGCAGCAAGCACCGTTTAGGTCCTGCTGCAACAAAATGACTAAAACGTGTAAATGTGTAAATTCAAGCACTGAGTGCAGTTGTTGGCTTCCTTAAGGATGTGAGAAGTTGAGTGTTTATCAGCATTCCTTAAACACCCTTTTTGAAGACCAATAAGGCCCCGAATGTGCAAAAGGAGCAGCCCTGCTGACTCCAGTCCTCCTAGGAGCGCAGTCAGGTACTTGCATGTGCAGAGCTGGTGCCTGGGGCGGTGGTTTCACAAGCAACTGGGTGGATTTAATGACTCGCTGCTGAGAGAAAGATCTTGCTCCTCCAGGCTCTGCAATCTCACTAGCTTTGGGGTGTCAGATTCTTGCACCACTTGCTCTTTTCTCGCTCAGACTTGGCCTCCTGAGCAGTCTTGGACATCAGTGACTAGTAATGCAGTTTGGTTTTACAGATTTGGGAGCCTGAGCCACCTACCTGTGTTGGGAAATAGTATCTTATCCATCTAAAACTGCAGGACTTTAGGCTTACGCTGCAGCATTTTTGCAAGAGTGTTGCACTGTGTTCAAAACCTTGATGTTAATCTCAAAATAAGCTACTATGATAATAATACAGAACTGACAAAATCGAATTGAATTGATTTTTTCCCTCCAGATTTTAGTACTTTAATTCCTGAATGCTGCTTTGTTAATTTACCTGTATTGGCATTAAATGGGGCTCAGTATATGACTATGTAAAGCTTTTCTGAAAAGACTTCCAAGGCAAGTGTTAGCAGAAGCTTTTCTCTGTAGGGCTTTCCTATTGCATTGGGCACTTTGGAAATCTGAACACCATTTCTTCATGAATCAGTTGGAAAATGTGTTCCTGTCTTTGGCTCCTAGCTGCTGCCATAGTATTTCACTTAAATGACTTTCTTTGCTTTTATGCTTTCCTCCCTTCTTTCCTGTATAATGCATGACCCAAATCTATACCCAGTATTTTATCTCAGCTCAAATATTTTGAGATCAAGCTCTTCCCCCAGATCCTATATGTGTTGTTTTCTTAAATTATAAGTCATGTTACATATTAGCAGGCTATGTTGATTTGTTAATATTGGCTCATTTTCAACCTAAGTCAGCAAATACTTTGCTATTAAACCACCCATTTTCTGTGTTCTGGTGAGTTGTGCTTAAAAGGAACACATAATTGCTGTTTTAGTAAAATTCTTACGTTTGACTTTCATGAATCCTGTTATTCTCACGAAAGGCTCGGATGCCACAGATGAACTGTTAGACATTGTCCCTGGGGAAGCATAGGCAACAGTTCCTGAATCTGGCTCCGTAGATTTACCACTTCCCATATTCACTTCAGCCATCCCTGCATTGGTAAGAACTTTAGACTAGTCACTGCAATTTTCAGTGTAAGAATGGCTGCTACTTTACATCAAAATTGGGGAGACAAGCTAGCTTTTTGCCTGCAAAATCAGAAATTTCAGTGAGCCAGATGCTTTGCAGTGGGGGAATTGGGCACAGCGCTAAAGTTGGGTAAAAGTGGTGTAAGAATCTCTTCTGTCCCAATTTATGCTAAGTGTTGAATCTCCTAGAGTCATGGAATAAGCCTACAGGTCCCTCTGATAAGAAAACTTATAAATAGTGAAGTTAGGGCTGAGTGCGGGGTTCCTGCTCCCTCTGCCCCTACAAAATGCAGTGCTTGAAGGTAGGAATAGGAGCAGCGATGAACCTTTCTGTTGCTTTGTCTGTATGCAGTTTTACTTGGTTAGTCTTCCTGGGCTAGTTATGCTGATAGCCTCAAAAATAATTTCATAGGTAATCTTCACTCTTGTGTTCAAATGCTGTATCCACTTAAACCCTGAATCGTTTGCAGGCTTTATCTGCGTTATAAAATGTGAGGTCTGGGGTTTGTTAGGGAGCACAGCCTGAATATTTCATCATGCATCGTGTGCACCTTTACCTGAAGCTCTTGCCACTTGAGAGAACAGGCCTTTAAAACAGCTCTTGAACAGCAGATTCTTAATCTTTAATGGCCTCCTGGCTTTTCTTCAGAGATGTTATAGATCCTAAAAGGTCCAAAGCAATTTGGTTGCTGCTTCTGAAGATCTGAATCTCCCTGGAATGCCTGGCTTGTTTAGAGGCTAGTGATTGAGCTCCTCTTGACAGCAGGTCTTAATGGTACCTCAAAGTACCTGCTGGATGTTTAGGGCAGAGTCCGTGTTCTTGGAAATCCTCTAATTTGCTCTGTCTTTTTAAAGTACAGTTTTCCCAGGGTCTCAGCTGGGGGTGATGTTGCTGTTCAGACGTGGTGATCCCCATTGCTTTGCAGTTAATTTGAAATGGAATTATCCACAGCTTATGCAAGTCCTTCCTGAGCAACTCAGGCTTTTGTCCCTGTTTCCCCCAGCCTCCCCAGGACAGTGATTTCTGCAGTTCCTGGTTTGTGATAGTGTTCCTGGGTGCCTCAGATTTAAAAAGTGCCTGTTACTTATTTGGAAATAACTTTACGATGAAAAATGTTTTGCAAATAAATTTCATTCTTTTCTTAAACAAATGCAAGCCTTTGCACTCTTGGTATGTTTAAGTCACTGGAAAAAGTTATTTAAAATCTGGAACAAAAATTTCAGGCAGACAGATTGGTTCTAACACTATTGAGCTCTCTAAAGACAGTCTCCGTTTGGAACTAATCAGCGTGTTGTGATATTTCAAAGCCAAACTGAAACTGCTCTGCTTTGATGTGAGGCAGCATCAGATAGAGTATGAGCTCAGTCCTTCAAGACATATGGGCTAAATTAATCTTTACCAAATCCATAAAAATGAAATCTTTATGGAAACAATTGGAGGCTATGTATAAACACAATGCAAATTTGAAGTTGCACGCAATGTTTACTGAAAGGGCAGTGTGGTGGGAGGAAGGAAGAGAATATAAAGATAAGCAGTTTCTGTTGCAATATATTGCCTGACATTTAGGGAATTTCTGAAACCATGTGGCTCTAGTCTTCCTTGGTTTCAAGCATTACTGCAAATGTTTTATGCTTGCAGATTGCTCCAGATATTCAGAACCGGGCTGTTTAGAATGACATGGCCTTGCCTCGATCTAATTTTCTTTCTCTGTCACTTGGTTTTGAGGCCTTCCCTTGGCAGCAGGATGGTGGTGTCATTGCAAAGGCCTCTGGAGCTTCCTCCTGGCACAATGCACCGGAGCAGGAGTTTACTGAGCTCCGGGAAAGCCAAGGTGCAGTAAGGAAGCTCTTTGGTGAAGCCTGACTTTGGCAGGAAGGTTTAATCCCTGCCTCCGCCTATGCCCTTCCCAGCAAGCTTAAAGTTTAATTGCTGCACTTCTTTATGAAAACGTAATAATAAATTGTTCTCATTATTGGAAAACTAGGGAAGATCTATACAGATAAACTTTATTCTAGAAATAAGCCAACAGTGCTGAAGAGGACAGCAGGTATTTGTAATCCTGCCCAGTGTGCCACTGCCTTAAGCCATGTGTGCAGGAACACGTAAGTCAGTTGTACAATGAAGCTTACAATAGGTAATTGTATAGAATTAGGAAGTTGCTATTTTTAACTGGCATTGTGTTAGTTAATATCAATATGTAAGGCTAATGGGAGGACCAGCAAAGTATTGTTTTAAGCATAAATGGTCATTCCACCTCTAGGCACTGTCTCAAGTAATGGGTCTGAATGAGCCTATGGGAAACTCTAGTCTCCTGTATTAGTTACCAGGAGTAAAGGAGAGCTGCTTTTGCTGCATCAAGCTAATATTTTCCTCAGACCTCTGAAAGGCTGAAATCCTTGTTAAATTATAGTTACAGCTCTACATACTGAGATTTCAGTTAATTCCAAATGCAACAATTGAAATTCAAGCAATGCATTAGTTAGTGTGAGCACTTCTGTTGCTCTTAACTACCTCTTTAAAAGGCATTTTCCTCTTTCAGATACTTCAGCCCTTGTGTTTGTACTGCTAATGTGACTGTTCATCCACTTCTGCTCCTCATTACCTAGAAAACAAGCGAATAATTGCCTTGCTTATGAGGCAGGCTTGAATGTTATACTACAAGTAATAGATGTTTTTGTGTTGCTACATAATTGTGAATGGCCTTGTGGACAGCAGCTAAAGCAGGCAATGTCCTATTCTACTTTTTCTTGTGATTTATGTTTGTTTCTGTAGCTTTAAGTAATGGTGAAAATATTTTGTTATGCTAAGTGCTGTTTAGAAGGTACATATTAGGACATGAAATCTGGTTTGATGGTGCAGCCTACTGTTTGGGCAGTTTTCAGTGTGTAATTTTTTCTTGAAATGTGATCCTGATAGCAGGCTTGCAAATGGCAAAAACAACAAGATAGCTTTTTCTCTATATTAGAATTCATTCCATGCAATCTATGTGGAAATGCTTTTCCGTGCCTTCAGTCTGCATCTGTATAAGTAGATGGCAGAAAATAGAAATGTTATGTTTTCCTCTTGTTTTATTGTTGAAAAGTTAACTACAGTGTGGAGAGGTTAACTGTCTTGCAACATGTCTACAATTGACTCCCGGGTGACTATTATTTACAAAATAATTATGCTTTAAGTGGCTTTATAGATTAACTTCACTAATCTAGTCAGCAGCCACACACAAATAAATCTAGAACAGTTTACTGTTACTTCTGCGGTATCAATAGCAACACCACTTGCTTTTAAAAGCAGCGTATATGTCTCCAAACTGCTTCAAGTGGTGCCCTCCACTCGGGAGGAGGGTGCAGCAATCGAGCATTATTTTGGTGTATTATAGTGATTTTTTTGTGTTCTTCTTTGCAGGTCACTCCAAGGTCCGAGACCCCCATAAACAGCGTCAGTAACAGTTTGGAAAATGTGCTACATACGTCAACACATTCCATTGAGGAGTCATTGCCCAAGAGGCCTTCGGGGAAGCACTCCAAAGGTGTGTCCCTTCTTTGTGCTTCCATTGGGGAAAAGAGCTAGCGCCTCTTTATGGCAATTAATAATACTTTTAATCATCTTTGGAGGCTGGAATTTTGCCACTTTGCTGTTGGGTTGGATTGAGCAAAGACTCATGAAAGTTTTTGCAGGAAGCATTTGTTAATATATCAATGAAAAATGTTCAGCAAGAGACCAAGAGTATTTTTCTGTTGGAAAATAAGCAGGAAAAGTGAGTTTAAATACTAACCTAGCTTGGGTCAAATGTCTTCTCAAAGAATATTTTTTTCTTGAGGACATTCAACTTCTCCTTGTAGTAGCAGTTGATATCTTGTACAGAACGTACTGTGTGATGAGTGCGGCTTCAGTGGGGAGGGAAGGCAGTTAAAGCAGATGGGTTTCCACTCCCTTCCACCTTTCTCTTGGTTTCCAAGAATGGCAACTGAGAAATGGAGGGAAGAGGAGTTGAGAGGATGGGAGACAGCTTGCACCTTAGCCCACATGCACAAGCCTTCTAACCCCCCAAAACTGTCATTCCAAAGTAAAAATGATATATTACATCCTGAGCCGGCCAAAAATGGATTTAATGACTGAATTGCGAAGTATACATTCTGGAAAAATATGACGTTAATTTTTTGAAGAAAAAAAGAAACATTATGTGAGGAAATTTTTGAACTGTGAGCAGCTGTTTGTATAGAACAGCTTTTGTGACCTCTTTGTGGGGCTAATAAAAACAGTGCTGGATGGTTAAAGCATCACAGGTAAAGTATACCATCACATCAGTAGCACTAGTATTTTGCCTTCAAATACCATTTTTTAAAATGCTGTGAAGTATATAAATTAGAAGGGAGAATTGTGTGGCATTGGTCTTTGGAGTTCTATTTCTCTGTTGCTGGTTGGCAGCATAACCTCGTGTAACGGTTTCAGTTTATTCGTAAACAAATATAATTTGACCCTAACACCATTTAAATTATGATCAAGAATTTCAAAGCACATCTTTGCTTCTTGAGAAAACAGAGGAACTGATATACCCTAGAAATGCGTGAACAACCCAAGGAAATGTTCATAGCTTGCCTCCCCAGGTCCTCCTTTTCTGTGACATACGCAACTGTAATCCAAATAGCTGTAAGTAGCAATAATTTTTACAGCAGAGTAGTGCTGTAAGTAGCTATTTCTCCAGCTGTAAAAGCTATCAGGATAGGAGAAAATGCAACACTAAGCAGAAGCACGGTTGGGTTTGTGGCTTTCATCTGATAAAAATAGGACAGGGTTCAACACTGTTTTCATTCGTACTCAGTGATTGCTGTTCCAGTACCTGAATATATGCCAAGATTAGTCATGGTACACTGTAAAAATTAATTATGTTTTTCTCTGATCTTGTTTTTCCCTTATAGAATACCTGCTTAGTTTTCAGAAAATGTAGCTTTTTAATTTGTAGATTGCCTTAGTGATAGTTGGTAAAAGGAGCTGTGGAAAAACACAGCAGTTTTTGCTAACTGATATCCTGCTTTCTGGTTCACCAGCAGTAAAATTGCTTCTGAATTTTCCTTGCTCTGTGCTGATCTCTATGGTAGGGAGTTTTCTCTTGAAGCTGGAGAGTGCAGCTGAAGATCATTTGCCAGCCTGGGGCCACGATTGCACTTGTGTAGACCTCAAATTCTCTGAGCAAACAGGCATAGCTCTTAATTTAGCGGATTCTGCTAAGAATAGGGCAATTTAACTTATCTTACAGTACATGAAATTCAAAGTCACGTGGGTTGCTTGACTGGGGTAATTTGTTGATGGTATTTTTTAGTGAGTTCTGTATCATATCTCAGATGGGCAGAATTACTCTTCTGAGCTCAGAAATGAGTGAGCTGCTCAAGCTCATCCTCATCTTGACAGGAGTGGTGGAGCTGGACTGTTTCAGTTAAAGGTTGTAGTTGAAATACAAAAAATGAGACATGTTAAAGGCACAATATTCATCAGGCTCAGTTGGATTACAGGCCGAGTTTGTATTAATCCGCTGAGTGGTTTTAATCCTGATTTATAGAAAATTGTGACATAACATAGACTGTATATGTGCTGAGTCAATAGGCTTATAGTAAACTTGGACACGAAAGCTCTTGGTGGCTGTCTTCTCACTAATCCACCCTCTGAATCTAGCTTTTAGCATAAATTACTTCATGCTTCTAGATGGAGAAATAAACAGGAATAGTAGAGTGTGCTGCTGAATATTTAACTGTGGTGGAAGTCTTTGTATGCACTTGTGTTTGCATAATTAGGGATTAGCTGGAAACATTCATCCATGCTTCATCTGGAGACTTGTCAAATGCAGATCTTATGAATAATTAGACTGTACTAGCTGCACAGAATAGTACTACCTATTTGCCATGTGAAACAAGCTGGAAGGAGCAGGAGTTGGAAGAGCACAAGCCTTTCCTTCCATCCCTAAGGCCCAGCTGATGGCAGGAACGTTGCTAGATGTTAATGCACTAGATTCACGTGCAAGTTGTTGGGAACAGTGATCTGCTGAGATGCAGTAGTTGTATTTCTCCTCTTGTGATTGTAAAAGTTTGTTTCACGGCTCAGAGGAAGATCCTGTATCTGTCGACATAAAACACAGATACCTGAACATGTTTATATTTACATGCAAGGATGTAGCTCTTTAAAATCTGGGCATAATCTATAGTAGTATCATTTGTGCTTTTCACTCCCTGGTGAAATTTGTATGATCAGTAACTTAGCATCATTCAAATATATTTTCACTGCTGTATTTTAACTGGAGATAACTTTGGGAATCAGTCTTCCCCTTCTCTCAGGGGCTGGTTGTCATGTTACCCTTTTAAGCTGCTAGCAGAATTATTTACAGGTTTTTAGGATTTTGGCAGCTCTCACTGCTCGAGGAGAACTGAGGCAAATAAGGACAATTTGCTGTGTTACATATAATTCCAATTCCCGCACTAGTGTGTTGCTACATCTCTGTTGCACATTTTTTGCTGTTTCTAGAATGCAGCCAGATTTTAACTATGCTTTTAACCTTAATCTTAACGCGTGTTCTGAGGTTACCCTTGTGTTCTGGGCACAAGGGAGCTGTGGTGCAGCGCCTGGAAATGCTAACTGTGTCAGGCAGTCCTTGCTCTGTTTGCACACTCCAGAGAAAGGTTTGATGTTCTGCAGTCCCCGGGGAGCTACCTGCAGAGCCTTTCCCCAGAGCAAGCGACACAGGTGATGAAAGGAGGTCGCAGCTTAAAAACCACTAAATTACATTAGCTGGCAACTTTTATTCTACAGGCAATCCTGAGCTGGTAGCTAGGGGAAATTCAGTCAATATGTGCCAAAATCCAGAATGAGGCATCTGACTTAAGTGAAGCTCCATTCACAAAACTAATTTGCAACAAGCGTGTAGGTGTAGAGGTATTCTGACCTTGTGTGGCAACTCCCAGAAGAGCATAGCTACGTTAATCAAATCTTAATGAAAAATTCAGCTTGCTTTGTAAAAAAGAAAGTTTGAAGGGATGCAGGAATTTCCCAAACACTGGAGATGTTATTAATTACTCTTATTGTAACGTTCCAAAGAGCATGATTCAGCCATTAGGTGGATCACACTGCAGGCAAGTAATACTATTACTCTGTGCATATGACATTTTTGAGCAATGTATTAAACATGGTCAGTGACCACAACATACTTTCCAAAAGCACAGTGGAATAAAGTACACTGTACCAGATGTTCAAGTGCAGAACAAAAGAATCTTTATAATAAAAGCACTTTAAGTTGCAGAATATTACAGAACACTGCAGTCTAAGGACCTCTTTTCTATATTAGAGTAAAATCATGATTTGTCACAGCCCTGTCCTAAATTTTCTGCACTGGAAGTTCTGCATAATATTTGAGATGCCCATTACAGGAATGAGGCTTTGCAGGTGGTTCCAATGCTGCTTTCTTCTATGAACAGTCTTGAAGATGGTTTTCTCCATGGGACAAATATAATTTTCTGGGAAGTGAAAGGACTTCTCGCTCCTTGCTTCCTGTGCATTTCAATGATCTTTCCCTTGCTGTTACCACACAAAACTTCAAAATCTTCTCCAGGCCAGTCTGCTTTCAAATGAAGCAACTGCTGAAATCTGATCTGTTGGAGTGAAGCTGAATCACAACCCTTGCAACACGTGTGTCTAATGATAACCACAAACTGCCTTCTGGAGGCAGAGAGGAGTACAACTTTCCTGCATGCACTTTGGATGCAGTATGCTTTATTCTGCAGTTTGTATTGCATTTAGTACTTGTGAGCGCAGTAAAACTTTTGCTTATTTCAGGCTCTATTCGTTCATGCAGAATCTGTGTCCCAGGCTGGAATAGAGAGACTTACAGGATGAGGGGAACCGCAGGTGGTGGGTGTGATGGAAGAAACAAATTTTAGAGAAAATACATCAGTAATGTATTTAATATTGGATTAATACGAGGATATAAAGTATATCCTTGCTTCCATTAATGCTACAGACCTCAGATAGAATATAAATTGCAGGTAGATTAAGCAGATTGTTCTATATAATGAGCTTTGGAATCTAAATTATTTTGTTAAAACAGACAGCAGAATGTGTGGCGGGAGCTATCCAGAAATCTCAATTGCTATTATTTTGCTATCTTATTTCCTTTGGGCAAAATGTATTTATATGGTCTTCTACTTGCTGTTTTTCTCCTGCTTCCTTGGATTATCATTTTTTTCCCCAAAAAAGGTTAGTTAATGACAATCAATGCTGGTTTTGCAACTAAGTCTGCTGAATGGTCAGAGGATTGGGAGGGGATGCGACCCTGAAATCCTTTGGTTTCGGGTCCAGGCAGTGTAGTACCTTGTGATCTGCATCAGTTGTATAGCTGGATTATTGTATTTTTAAGTACATAACGTTATCTGAACAATACTGGTCAAGTACTGTTGGCCTAAATATTTCTTTAAGCCCTGTCCTATAATCTTTTAGAAAAATAGCACTCTTTAAAGCTGTATTTAATGTTTCAGCTGTTTATGTTTTTGTGCATTTTTATCTCTAAAGTAAACTTCAGCAATACAGATAAGGCTTAGACTGCACAGAAGTCACTGAATTCCAGACTTTCTTGCTGTCTCCAATGTGGTAGTTTTTATGAATATGAAGTATGTAGAATTATTTCTAGCAGCCAAATCTGAGGATCAGTGCACTAAATGTTTTGATGTTGCGTAGTTCCCCTTTTCCTTGGAGATTATTGTATATTGAGAAACTTCTGCATGAATCATGTGGCTTGGTCGCCCATAGCTGATGTTGGAGTTCAGCTAAGGTTGGAGGTTTACCTTTGGGATAAAGGAAATCATGTGATTTTTATTGTTTTTAACTAAAGGAATATTGCCTTTTTAATCTCAAGTTTTGCTTTCTGTGCAGAAGTATCTGCTGTCATGCAGGCAAGAATATGTATGTCCATTTTATGCCACCAAAGCCAGAGGCTAAGTAAAGTAGTTTCCCGCCTGGCTCTTTCAGGACTGGAATTAGAGTTATAAACTCCATCAAATTTACATTGTTAGGTGGTGCTGCAGGTTAATAAGTTAACTTTTGTACTCTTGAGTCAGTATCTATTTGTCTTCCTTGGTCCCTCTCTTTCCACATAACCAGCTTTGTCACAAGAAATCTGGGATTGCAACAGCAGGATGTAAGGGGAGAGGAGCAAGAGCAACCCGAGGAGCCACTGTAAAGAGCACGGACACACCAGCGCACTTAGAAAAACCATCTATTCTTCATTGCTTTAGTATTTAATGCTATTTGCACTTTTCTATGGCTCTTAGGGTATTACTTATGAATGTAGGCATGTCCATCCCTGGAGGAGCTCTCTTGTATTGCAAATTGTCGGCCAGTTTTGGTCTGTGAAAGCCTGGAAGTGGCCGCTATGGAGCGTTGATTAGTTACGCGGATTATATCGGGGATCCTTCCAGGCACAGCGAGGGAAGCAGTTGCATGACCACCTGCTAGCAATGGAGACTACATAAGAGACTTCAGTTTCTAATTAAATCTGCAGCAAACGGGCAAAAGCAGCTTTGATGAAATTTTTTAGGTAAGGGCTTAGTGAAGGGATTTGGAGTAACTCAAGGGCCAGAAAAGAACTGGTTGTGAAAAATTTGCCCATCTGTAAGTCTTGGAACTAGCACTCAGCCTATAACCACATGGATATCTTTGTAAAGGTTGGGGATATAGGAGATTTTTAAATGTTGAAACTTTCTGCAAGGTGGAAAACGCATCCTGCAGCGCTCGGGGAAGGTGAACAGCGCTGCTGGCTCCTGTCTCCTGGCACCGGTGGCAGCAATGGGAAGGCAAATCAGCAAATGCTGGTTGAGGAGTGAGCGTAGATGTGCGAAATGTTCGGAAGGGCTTGGCTGAGCCCTGTGTTTCTTTAGCGCTCGGCACCTTTTAACATCTGGACACGCTGTTTGAGCCTACCCGTCCTGCTAGCATGTTAAAAGCGAGAATAGATTTTGAAATAGGGAGTTTGAAATAAATGGTTTATTCTGTGTAGGTTTACATTTTCCTGAACTGAATGGAACAAAGAATCCTCACCTTAAGGAGAAAAACGGTGGTGATTCACCTGTCGCCTTGAAAACTCTAATCTCTGTGACCATTTTTCACTTGCTGTCACCAGTGCTTTGCTGTCTGTATAGCAGCTCACTTGCGGCATACAGAGCTCAAGAAGTTTTAGGAGGTTAGTCTGCAGGTGAAGATGCTCTTTTGTCAGTTCATTGTTAAATCTGCCCATTTTCCAAATGTGCAGTTAAGTTTGGATCCGTTGTTTATTCCCAAAGATGCCTTACAAAAGATAACAGGCTACAGAAAAATACAACCGTTATCAACAGGTAGCTGGAGTTTTTATGGATATTTCCTTATACAAGCCAGCAAATTCTTCCTGTCTGCCAAATTGTGGGTCTAGATGTGATAATTCATGAGAATTTTGATAAGGTTTCTTATTTATCTTTGAATGTTATCATTGAGGCTTTTCTCTGCAGACAGGGGAGACGGCTGCTTTTCACCTAATCCAAAACTCCCTCAGACAGCAGGGCAGATACTGTGGGGCTTGAGATAACGTTACAGAAGTTGGTGCTATTGAGAGTTGGAAACAGTAAATCCTGTTTTCAAGTAGGGGAGTGAGTTGCAGAAGGAAATACATTATCTTTAGTACAGAGCACTGACGTGACATATTGGTCTGGTTTGAAAACGAGGAGGTGGGCGGAAAGGAAAGATGAGAACATTTCACAAAAAAAAAGCCGTTTACTTTGCCAGCAATTTTCTTTGCTTCCCCTGCTATTACTGCAAATATTTCTCTGCTCTGCTTTGCCTTCTTTCTAATCCTAAATTGACCTTATTTTCTAAATGACAACACTTTATTTCCATGGAAGTGATCGTGATTTCTCACGTTCAGTGTTTGACATAAGGAACAGATGGACCGCAAAGAAGCAGCGGCTCATGTAATAATACCTAAACCAGCACGAGACCCTTTGCGAATGGGAGCTCATAAATTTAACGGAAGGACATGTGCAGTTAGAGGGGAGGAA
This sequence comes from Crypturellus undulatus, assembly GCA_013389825.1. NCBI lineage: Eukaryota > Metazoa > Chordata > Aves > Tinamiformes > Tinamidae > Crypturellus > Crypturellus undulatus. Next base: position 22,418 of record VWPW01020928.1, read on the forward strand.
ATTGCTTGTGTTTCTTAAACAGACTTCTCTTGTACTCTGCCTGCCAGCTGATGCCAGCCTTGGGATTCATAGGGCACCAAACAGTGGGTGTTTTTCAGGCTGCAGATTCCAACGCAGCGTCGATGCCTCGGGACCTCTGAGGATGGCTGGGCAAGAAACTAGCAACTCATATGTTCCAGATACGGTTTTGCTAGCGGTTTTCTGGAGAGGCTTGTTTATACATCCGTGAAATTAGGCTAATTCTTGTTGCACATCAGGGCTGATTTAGTGTTTGTGGAGCTCCCTGGGAAAAAAAACACTGGGATTTGGGTGCAGATGCTGGGGATTTCCTCAACAGGTGGTCAGAAAGGTTCTCTCAACGCATTTTGTAGACAGAAGCAAGTTGCTCACCTTTGCTTTGTTGAAATATTTAGATTCATTTATTAGCAGCTAAATATACCCACACCTGCCCCTATCTAGTTATGCTGATGCTAATGCTTGATTACTGATAGAATCAGAATGAAGTAAGAATGAAAATAAAGCAGCAAAATTCTGTGTGCCAATTCAGCTGTACTGAATTATTTGCAGAAACTGTATTATTTAAAATAGACTACTCCTTTAAAGTAAACTCTGTAAATAAAGCTGGATCCTTGTTCCATGCAGGCTTAAGGTAATCTTGGAAAACTATTGGTGAAATACCAGTGGATAACCAGGCATTTTGAGAACTAGATTGAGGTTTGATAGCTATATGTGTAGTGCAAGCCTCTAGAGCTGAATATGGGTTGATGCTGAACAATAATTTGAGAATAAAATCTCCTTTTGGAATTGCAGCTATTGCAGATTGGAAGAACTTCTGGGGGTTATGTTATCCTGATCTGGTATCTAGCAGGACATCTTGCACTTAGCTATTTGCCAATAGCACTGCCAGGTGCGTCCCTGGAAGGGAGGAATTGTGGCTCTGTTCCATATCCTTTAGCTCTTTTATGCTGGAAAATCCCAGGTGATAATTATGCAAAATGATGATTTTATTTTTCAGGTGCAAAAAGTAGTTCTAAGCTTGGAAGTCAGATTCCTCTTCTTTTTGGCTTGTTCCTTCACCTCTTGGAGAAGAGCAGCAGCTTTGCAGCGTGCTCTTGCTGCCGGCAGCGGATGCATTTCAGCCGTGCGTGGTGCACATGCTATTTTTAACAGTAACTCGAAGGGGTAGCCCTGCTAAAATTACCTCATTGATGCACGCAGCTGAGAGGAAACGGCAGAAAGCACCTTAGAAGATGATCTCGGTGGTGCTTTCTGCCTCTGTGGATGAATTACTGCACGTGTACAACTCAACCAGACACTGAGCTGGACCATTTTGCTCAATTCAGACTTTGATTTCTTGGAAACAATCCCATGGATGTGTATAATAAGTGGGTTTTGTGTGTGGGGAGCAATAGGTATGAGAAATATTAGGGATTTGGGGAGCTCAAAGTCTGGCCTCTCCTGAAGGGGATGTGAAACAGCTCAGGGATTTGCTAGTGATCTTGACTCTTGCAAAAACTGGTAGGGAATAGAGCTTTCCAAGTGCATTTAGTTGACTTTATCCTGCCTATTTACTAATCTAGTGATAAGTGTGTTGATGCAAAGCAGTGGCGAGGATTTTCTGCTGTAGTTGCAGGGGATTCCCTGTGGCTTGCCCAATGCTAAGATCTGCTTTGCTTTTCCTTGTTCTTGCTTCATAGATGGGTTACAGCAGTAATCCTCTAATGATGGTTCGGTGTCTCAAAAATAAGCTTCAATGCAGAGTTACAGCTTTATTCAATCTTTCAATCACGGGCCAAATCCTGTCAGAGATCTGAAGGGAAGGAACAATAGTTCATGCAAAACTACAAAAGTAAAACCAAATACTAAAACCTAAGGCCTGAGTCCCCAGAATATGCAAAAATCTCCCAGAAGAAGCTGTGCAGAGGGATATTTTTTCCTTCTGAACTAAGCACCAAATGCATCTGTGGCCCTTGGCAAAGCCGTGTTCAAGGTTGTATACACCTATGCACGCTGTCAGAGCTCTTCTAGATCCCGTACAGTCTATTTTATTCATATATATGACATTATTCTCGGTTTGGAAGCAGAAAAGGGACCATAGGATGCTTAGTTTTTCATTCTGTTAACATTTTCGTGCTCTTCTCTGAACTGTTTTGAAGCTGCTATCAAATTGCTTCGTCTTTGCTGCTAATACCTGCTTGTTACTGCAGTCTTAGTCTCGACTTCAAAGATGCCGCTCCTGTTTACAAAAAACGTAGAAAACAGCCGTTGTTTGTTTATGCAAACAGCGGGCTGCGCTGGCCAGGAGTAGCTTTCTACCCAAGCAGATGAGCTGGATGTATTTGTTTCCGCTGTTGACTTTAACTGTGCCTTTCTGCTGCATTTCCCTGTCAGCAGGAGAAGCTCCCAGCTCCTTTCCGGGCTGCAGAAGTCCCCGAGCAGAGGTTGAGCCGGCAGCCACCTGATCCCGGCGCCGGGGAATGTGTTTTATCACCACGTTGCCCTTCAGGCTAGGGCCGTGCAGGAGCAGCTGCTGCAGGATAATCTCCCGACACGGCACATGCTGCAGCCCCCAAAAGCTGTAGCGGCTCTACTGTAAAATATTTATATATATATATAATACCTACACATGTATTTGTATAGCTATAAACTAACATAATATTCAGGTCCTGATTTGGTAAAGCTTTGCTGGGAAAATGCCTGTCAAATTAGTTGTGAGGATTTTTTTTTATGCACTAGGATAATATTTTTAATAAAGAGTAACAGCGGGTTGTGATCATCGAAGCAGGACCCAGAAGACCTAAATGCATGAAATATCCTGTGTGAGGAGGGTATTAGGCAGCCCTACCATCCGCTCCCTCAAAAGAGGTAGTTGCTGCTCAGTGGAAATTGCTTGGAGCTGCTCTGTTTCTTTTCCCTGGCTCTGCCGCACTCGTGGGGCCATCCAAACCACCCGTTTTTAGGATGTTGCTCAAGACTTAAAAGCGAATCTCAGCTCAAAGAGTGACTGCTGGGGACTGCCTGGGTGAGTGGAGTTTTCCTGTCTGCCCCTTTCCAGTGGCTACCGGAGAGGTTTGCATTATTTTAAGTGCCAAATACACATCTGTTCCATCAAGAGCCATGGACATCCAAGGCTTCAGCTGTTAAATTGGTGTCCTTTGGTGAAACCTGAATTTGCTAATGCTTTAGCACACGGGCTGAGGATAGGGAAATAGGCTACGCTCTGCATCTTCCATTGAAAACCGCCTTTGCATTTTTATTTGTATATGTTAACATTACACTCAGCCCAGAACTGGTCATCTAGCTTGTCCTGGGCTTGTGGTGGCCAGAAAACACTTCTCGGGCAGGATGAGCAAGCATGAGGCTTCTCTAGGGTGAGCTAACCTTGAAAAGAGAAACAAAGCCAGTTTTCTGTTTTAAAAGCAATTTATTACAAACAGTAAATAAAATAATCACTTGATCAGATAAGACCAGACTAAATATACAACTGCGTATTTATCTAGTAAGTAAAAACATTTATGTACAAAGTTGAACATTATGTACAAAGTCTCAATTGCAGAGATATTTTTACTATCATGGACTGCATAATTAGATAGGGACAGCCAGCTTATTTTAATTATACAAAAATGTATGTAGTTACTGAAGCTGCCTTCCAATAGAGCATTTGTGCAGTTATTTTTGCAGGAGTATGTCTCAAAGGAACATTCAGCTCATTTGGAGAAGTCTACTGTTATTTTTTAAAATCGGAAAAGGAAGATGAGTCACTGGGCCAGATTTTTAAGCAAATTAAATAACACTGGAGCGTCCGTAACTTACACGTGGTTTTCTTAAATTACGTACAAATAGCTAAGTAGATGCAGCTACATGTTATAATTAGTCAGCTTGGGGAATTAGGCAGTAAATATATTTTACAAATTAAAGTGTAAAGCCCTTTAAAAACAAATAGCCTTCTGCCCCGTTCTTCCCGCAGCAACAAAATTCGACTAAATGCCTAATCTCGAGCAGTGCCTCGGAATTCATTGTGGGAGATCTTCAACCCTGGTGCTTCAAAAAGGTACCTAAAACTGCTTGAAAATGCCAGAAGGCGTTTCAGTGGTATTAAATATGTAATTCCTGGTTGCATATATTCTGTCCGTAGGGGGGGAAAAAAGGAGGTATTCCTTATGCTTTCTAACAAGTAGCTTTATTAGAGCCAAAGGCACGTTTTACCTGTTGCTGAATTGACCTCAACTAATTAATGTCAGACTCTCGCAGCCATTCTTGGCTCTGCATCCTCCTGTTCGTGCCCAGAGCATTATTATATATATTTAAGGAGCAAATCCCTGGTAAGTGCATGTTTCAAGGAACAGCACCTGTCTAGGGTGACGTGTTGCTTCTCACGTTTAGCAGGAACAGCAGCCCTTGCAGAATAACTTCCTCTGTCAAAGTGTTTTATTCTGACATAATAAAAGAGGAAAAGCTGCTTACACAGTTGTCTCTTCAGGGGCTGGAAGAGACTTACTAACGTGCAAGTCCTTGGCCTGAAGGGTTTGCTACGAAAAACCTTCAGCTCCACACTTGGAGCTGTATCCTGATCCACAACGCAGCTGGCTGATTTTTCTGCTTTTCGCATTTTCCTGCCCAGCTGCGAGCCCTCCGCAGCCTGCAGCGCAGGCAGCTTTTGGGTTTGTTTGTAAAGCTCTCGAATGCCATGAAGTTGTGAAACCCTCATTCAGCCTGATTGGCTTCTGCAGCAGCCTGAAGTGCTGACACTGTCATTCAGTACAAGCCAAAGCAGGCTAAGAGCTTTATTAAGAATGTTAAAGCTAAGATATACAGCTGTTTTTTTAATATCTACTTTTTTGGGGAGAAATATAGGGTCAGTCTCCAACTGAGCTGATCCAAACTGGGGAAACAGCAGGAACAAGAAAACTGCTAGTTTGAATGGGGCTGAGCGATACAATCCCAACCTATTATTGCTTCTGATATGCTGCCAAAAATAGGCCAGTAGTCTTGATTTTAAAAAGAAAACGATGTAATTATTTCCTGTGGAATATTGCAGTTCCTCGTCTTCCGTTTCTATTTTAAAGTAGGATTAATTTTCCCTGCAAACTCATGTTGTAAGTGTGCTTTAGATCTTAAATATTCTTTAAATCGGAAGAATCCTCTTTCCTTACAAAGAAAGAGACACTTCCAAGAGTAATTCTTCCACTAGTGTTTCCAGGTTTTGACATCCGAGGAAGCTCAAATACAGAGTTTGCAAGCAAACGTGAGCCTTCTCTAAGCGTTTCAGCAATTCTGCTATTGCTGTGGTCGCTGCTAAGCTTGTAAGATGCCATAAATGTGCTAATCCGCCCTGGAATGCAGTCCTTGGTTCTGTGGGTAGGTCAGAGGTATAGAATAATTTGAAGATATTTCTTCTGGCATGGGGAAAAGAAAAAGATCTGCCTGTGCTCTCCTCCGAACCCCAGCTCTCCTGCATTCTTTTGGAGAGGGCATGATAAACTCTACATAAACATTTAAGTCGAACCATAAGTTACGCAAGAAGGGAGCTTGTGTATAGAGGCTTTGGGGTTGTTTCACAGAGTTTAACATCTCTTCTCAAATGTTTTCTCAATCTCTATTGAGAAACCTCAAACCACTGTATTATGCGAAAACAGGTTAATCTCAAATTACCCGACTGATTCTGAAGCTTGCTGAGAATGAGATGTAATTCAGCTCGTTGCTAATAATGGCAAGATCATTCTTACTTGTCAACGGAGTTCACTGTAGAGCGAATTATTCCATCCTTTTCTATATTAGACCTTTTCCAGAAGAAGCAAAAATACACTCATTCTCCAAAAAGAAACATTTATTTCCTTATCTGTCTTTCCTTACCTTATGGGTGTTCAGAGTATTTCCTCGAGAGCTCCATGCTCCCTGGAAGCAGTTTTTTCCCTCTGGTATAGTTATAAATGGGCATCCTTGTAGTTGTGATGCTTGTCACGTAAGTTATTTAACAGACACTTGTATATTTTTAATTGCCTGTCTGCATTACTACTTGCCTTAAAGAAAGCAATACATGACCTCCCTCTTCATGGTCTTTTCGCTGCCCAAAAGCAGTTTCTGCAGGCGTGAAGGTTACTCACCAGGCAGTATCTTACCGATGGGCCGCAGTCCAAATAGTGTGGTAGCGTTTCCATGCAGCTCTGCCTTGGAAGGGAGTAGCTTGGGTGTGAGTTAGTGTCATGACGCAACCCAAGGTGAGTTCCTGCTGCTTGTTGAAGAGAGCAAAGTTCAAGTTCGATGGTGTCCCTGGTGTGGGGGTTCAGTGATTCGGAACCTCCCAGGTCCAAGGTTGAAAGTTCCGCCTGGTTTTGGAAGCCCGGGTTGCAGGGACACTTCCCAAGTGAAATTTCCTGCTGGAGAGGTCTTGGGGAGAGAGCAGGAGTACCAGCCTTCCCTTCACCTTAATGGCAAACTTTGCTCAAGTAAATATCATAGTGCTTTCTACTACTTAAAACTTGTCCAGCTGGAGGTCTTGGGCCATATCTTTAATACCGAGCCTGGCATACTCGAAGATACTGATCAACACCAGAGTTGAGCACTTGGTTTTCATTAATTTTGTCTTGCTGTTCACCTTAGAGAACAGAACAAAACCAATCGGGCAGCCGTTTCTGTGTGCTTTCAAAACCCCAGATTTGATTCTGCAGGTGCTCTTCACAGGAATAATTAAAGCTTGGAGAAGTAGAAGGCTAGTGAAATGAAACACATTTAGTTCAGTAGAAAACTTGGTGCTGTGTGTTTGTGGCATAAATGGATCGGTATATTTGCTGCTAAGAGGTGGAGTGAATCTCTACTAGCTCTTTTCATTCCTATAACTTAGATAAAAACTTTTAAAAAATCAGAAATGCAAATCCAAGAGGCTCTTTTAAAGTACACAAAAATGTTCCTAAGCTGTTACTTGTAAGCAATTTCTAAGCTTTTTTGTAATCAGAGGACTAACTGATCTTTTCACAGAAAATTCCTTGTAATTTCTTGTGCTTTGCAGTATCTGTGCTTTGAAATTACAAAAAGAATAGATAAACTTTTCCCCCTTTTCCTCACAGGAGCTCACGTCTGATTTTTCTTTATTAAAGTACTGCAGCATTTTTCCCTCTTGTCATGTACCATGTCTCAAGAGCTGCATTAAGTCCAAGTCCCTTGGCCCTCCAGTTTTGCTCTCTGCATTCTGTAGAGCAGCATTTATCTGTGCCATGCAAGCTGAAGCTATATGCAAAGATTAATACAAGAAAACAGCTACCTATTTACATATGTAAATGTTATTTAAACTGCTCCTGCAGGCTGAGTGCAGTAAATGCTTCTAGGATCTTCACTGTCATTTATTCCTACCCAGTTGCTTGGCTCTTGGGACGGGTTTCCAGCTTCTGTCTCTCTGTTCTTCTCATATCAATGCAAGAAAGGCTGGAGGAGAAAAACTGGTGATGATGGAGACACTTCAATCATTTCCTTGACTCACTAGGAGCGTTTTGGGCATCCCAGTTGTCTCCTCTGTGCAGGATTTTGAAACTACACCTGAATCCTATAGTCTATTTGCATCAATCCTTCACTCGAATAGGTGGGTACGGCCTTTTTTGGCACTAACAAATAAAGACTAACAACACAGTGTGGCCTCAGATGCCCCTTTCTGCTTGTGTGTACGTAGGGAATTAGTGGGAGATCCCTCCCTTTCAGAGGGAGAGGCCGGACAAGGAATGACATGCGGAAAGCCAGCGGGTTGTGTACTTTGCTGGGGCAAGAGGGCAGGAGTTGTTCCTTCAACTCTGCCTTCGCAAAACCCAACTCGTCGGTGGTTTAATGCACTAACCATCCGCCAAATGGGTAACTCTCAGGCTGGGATAGGAAGGTGTGGGAGTGAATCAAATGTCTTTACTTGCTGGATCTGTTTTACCTTGCAATTCTGAAATGAGAGACAAAAAGGCATCAGGTCTACTTGTGTTCGAAAAGGAAAAAAACAAGTCAAGGGGTAAGCAACTGCCACCGAGGTGCAAAGTGATGAGCTTCATTTGCAGTCTAGTCATTTTCTATTTTTTCTCTTTTCATGCTGGTTTAAAACCTTGTGTCTAGATACTGTGAATGCGTGTAAGGAAGAATTGGCAGGGTCACATATTCTGTGCCCCTCAAAGTCTTTCTCTTTTTCTGCAATCCTGCGGAAGGGGATGTTCGGGTAGCTAAAACAAATGTAAATGCCTGAGAAGCAGGAAATACTAATGAGGATACATATTATTCTGGCATACGGGAGAGGAGCTGGCTGGGAGCGGGGAGTTTCATTTGCAGAGGAGAGTCGCCAGCTGGGCAGACGTCCTGGGATTATGGAACGAGGCGGGAGAAGGTGCGAGCTATTTGGGGAAGGGAGAGTGCGGAGATTCCCGTGGGTTGTAAAACACAAACACGGGCTGAAACATAAGTGAAAGGGCTGCTGTGTTGCCGGTAGCTCCGTGAGCTGCTGCTTACGGCCTGTTTGCAATAGCAAGCGCTGTCATAAAGCAGTGAGTAACCTAATAAACTGCTGAAAAGCTAATCAAAAGGGTAAAGGAAATCCTGGCTGGCCTTTGTGTTGCAGATTATCTCCAAGGAATGGTGAAACAGTGTCTTTTCCTCCTCCTCCTATGCTGGAAGTCACCTAAAAACACCAACCAAGCCCTCATGAGCTGGGAAAAGCTGCTGTTTTGCATCTTTAAGCTGCGATAGCTGTTGTGCTGTCTGGACATCCCTGTGTCAGGATCCCTGTAGTTATAATCAAGGGTAGAGGTGGGGTAATTCACTTAGCAGGACTGCAGTAGTTCAAACGCAAGGCACCATTCTGTGCACAACCCATAACTATGCGCAGAACACTCGTGTGCCAATGAGAGCAGCAAATAAAGTTTAAAAGAAGAAAAACACTTCAGAAATTTGGTGATGGAAAATCTCTGCTAGGGATAGTTGTTTCATGCTGACTGTTGCCCTTTCAGACTAAAGTTCAGCGCAATACAAAGATTCAACCATTTCAAAATCGGGTTCTTGGTAAGCAGGAAATAGAGGTTTTGGGCTGCGTGGAGATGCCCGGGTGCTCTGCCCGATTCCACGTGATGCCACAAGGAGGTTTCAGGGCACGGGTTTGAGCTGTACCCCGGTTACGGGCTGCCCCAGCAGGAGCTTCTTCTGCAGTGCTGAAGTTTTAGGAACTCCATCCTCTCATTCTGTGCCCCTTTCCACGTTACACTTGTGATATCCAGCTCCCCCTTTCCCTTACCTGCCCTTAAACCCAGCGTCTACCTCATTTCCCAGGTAATTATGGATAAATCTCTATGCCAGGGAATCTTGTGCGCCCCGTAGCCGGTGCCGCTCAGGAAGTCGGCAGGGAATGCGGTGCACACGTGCAGCACAAGTGCTTTGCTTGGATCCTTTCCTAAGGAAGTCCTGGGAGAAAGGAGCAGATGGAAGAGTCTTCTGGGTCTCATACGGTGACTGATGCCCTGCCAAGCTGCTCCACGTCGTTCTGCCCCACTCAGTGCGGAGAGCCGGGCCGGGCTGCTTGCAGACCTGCAGCTCCCTTTGATTCCTTGCACACCTAGAGCTCCCATTTAAGGTGGCTGCTGCAAATGGTTGCATCACCGCCTCAACTTGAAACACTGACATTTGTTTTTTAGTATTCTGGTTTAGGAAGCTTTCGTTTTGCAGAGTTGAGCATCCTGAAAGCACAACAGTGTCACGTGGCCTTGATTCTGGCTGACGTTTTTTGTGGGCAGGGAATCGGTCGCAGTGATGCTGGTTACAGTCAGCTCTCTGAGCCATTTCCTCTGGTTTTGTGAGTAAATACAGCAAAGGTTTTCTTTTTCCCTTTAAAATCTGCTCACTCCTGCTTGGTAGATGGCAGTTTTTTTTCTTCTTGAGTTTTATATATTCAATTACTCTGAATAACATTAAGTTTCGTGGCAGATTTAGGAAAGTTATTTAATAAAGTCAACCATACGTTAAATAGCACTCCAAAATAGCATGTTAGGAGATCGAATAACAGGTTTATATGACTCGGTGAATTTAACAAGAACTCTGGGCTTTGTTAGACTAATGATATTTTTCATGGTTTTCACCAGCTAGGGGAAAATTACTGGGGTACCTTGTATCCGTCTAAAATTATCCAGACAACCATCCATGGAAAAGCATGGTCGTGCTGTATAGGGAACCATATTTCATGCTCTAGGACACACTGGATCTTACAGATTGAGTGCAGAATCACTGCAGTCAGCGCAGAGGTAGCTACGTAATGATGCCCTCTGCTAGTTGCAATCATTTTGCGGGGGATACATTTGCTGCAGCAGATTGTATTCACTGAACGAGTTCAGACCCGAACTTCAGCATGAAGGGTCCTGTTCTTGTCAGCACAACAAACTCCACGGACCAACGTAAAGTTTGTTATTAACCCATGCAGTAAAACAAAAAGTTTCCTTTTATGCTGACAAGTAGTCTAGGGGAATAATCAATAGCTATCAGAAATAGCATTTGAACGCTGTAAAAATTCAAGTGATGAGAAAACTTTCAGCAAAGTAACCCTAGATTTGCTATAAATACCCCATTAAGCAACACGTGCACATCTATATGGCTTTCTTTGTCCTCCCGCACAGACATATGTCACAGCAGTTGACACTGGTCTTTCCACAACTCCTCTGCTCAACAGGCAGCTGTTCCCCCGACACAATGGTGGGGAAATCCTCTCTCAATACCCACCAAGTTCTTCCCCGTCAGGATAAATCTGAAGTACGAATCATTCCAATTTAGTACGTTTTAACTGTTGTGAGCATGACAAAGGGTGCCCTGGATTCTCTTAGATAAGGAAACGGAGGTAGGTTTTTCTTCAGATGGCAAGAACAGCTTTGAACTACTTCAAAGCACGTTTAAATCCCTATACTGCTGTCTAGATAACTCATCGGTATCTGGCATGCAGAAGATTTATTCCAGTGGTGTTCAGCACACGGCATAACAGCAAGCTCGTACTGTAAAATCATTGCAAAAGTGTGCGAGGAATTCACTGAATACTTAAAGGCTCCAGAGAAGGAGTAAGATATAGGAGAAAGTAAAGAAGGATTTGGCATTATGCATAGGCTTTGGAATTTGCATTATTGTACTTGGGAATTACATAGGGAACAGCTGAGGTAATCTTCAAGGAGATGCTAATTCTGTGTTTTAAAGACCAGAGGGTACAAATATCTAGAGATCTATTTTAAACTTGGTACTTCTAAAGAATTTGGCTGCACAGAAATCAGGAGGCTGGAAGAGAAGGTCTTCAAAAAGGCCGAGATCTAGGTTGTGATATTTTAAAAATCAACAGGACACAGGAATTTTAGAACACATGAGGTAAAGACTTCGGAACAAGTCCTGGTTTTACAGCTGGAGAAAAAACAGGCTGCAGGTTGCACCTGCGAGAGCTTTGGCTGAAGTCTCACTACGGGGACTAGTGAGATGCTAGACTGATGAAACCAGATAGATGTCTGAAGCAAGGCGTTGCTGTGACTTTATCTGCAAAACGAGGGGTGATATTTGGCTACTCGCTTTTGCTGTTGACATAAATCCCTATGTGTTTGTGCAGCTTTCTGTTCCTGTGCTGGGGAGCGCAGTGATAAGTCTTTGAGGAAATTAAAGTGTTGCATTTAGTGTGTTGGCTGGTTGATGGTCAAACCCAAACCAGGAGCACACTGGAAAGATGAGAACGGAAAGCAGCGAGGAAGAGCCACCTGCTCAGCAGCAGCCCTCCGAAATGCTGCAGGAGCAACACAGGCAAAACTCAAATACTCAAAGCACGTCTGGCACTACCAAAGAATAATCACTTTAATGTGTGCATAAGAATACCCTTCTCATGCTGCTTATTTCTTTGCTTTCTCTTAGTGAGTGTCGAAAAAGTGGAGCTAAAGGGACTGGCACACAAGAAGAATGAAAGAAATGTTGAATATTCCTTTGAGGTAAGTTTTGGTGACTGGCTTTCTTGCACTCTCAGGGAAGGGAGGATAACACTTAAAAAGTCATTAGGGAAATGCTCAGACCTCCATGGTAGATCACAAAAATGGATCTAGTGGGGCTCCTTGGGGATAGATCAGTCATTTTTTTTGTGTTATTTGGGAGTAGTCGCAGATGATGTGGTAGGTGGGACACAGGCCAACAAAATGCACTCTAATGCAGCCAGGTGTGACCAAGTATGTACTTGGGAGAGCAAAGTAATTCATGTCACACGTAGGGAATGGGAATCTGTCCTGGAAAGCTGAAAGTAAAAAGAATTTAATCTTATTCTGGACAAACGAGAACTTAGACTCTTTGGGCAGAATTGTAACAAATGGAAGCTGTGTGTCTATGGAGGAAGAGCTAGAATGGTCATTTTTCTTTGTATGCAACTTTGAGGGGATTGTGAGAATGTGACATATTGTTCAGATGCTGCTGTTTTTGAATAGGACTTGGAAGAGTTTAGAAAATAGCTGTGTAAAGTGTTCAAGGCTAATACCAGGAAAACGCCATGTAGGGAGAGACCTTACTGGAACGTGACTTGAGCATCATACAAAAGAGTTTGCAGAAGAAAAAATATTTTATATTGAGGAGGTCATAACAGAAAGGTATAACAAGAACCATTCACTGAAGAACAAAACCAGCCACACTCAAACTGGAAAGGAGAACAATTTTAGGAGAGAGGTTGGCCACAAGTTACTAGAAGTGTGTCCCTGCCCCCTTTTCACATGCCTTTTGGTGGTTCTGGTGGGGAAAGTGAAGTAACTTGATTACTCCCAATTTCTGTGAACTCACCATCCCACTCTGAAAACTCGTGTTAGTGGTAGAAAAACCTGGACTTGGGTTGCGTGCGGAAGAGTGACGTGATGCTTTTCTGCCTGGCGCGAGCGGCGTATTCCCAAATCCAGAATGCAAAGCCCAGAAAATGTCTCCGCTTTGCTTAATGAGGCACCCGAGCCAAACAGGGAGAAAAGGAGAATCGGGAAATGGACGGCAGAATTTCAGACATCTGAAGCTCCCGCGTTGGGTAGAGCAGCAGCTTTCTGTCTGCTTTGACCCCGACGGCACTAACCTCTGCACGACTTGATTCCCTGATAATGTTCTGAACTGTCTGAATTCTACGTATTCCAAATATCAATATTAAAAAGCTTTTCTGAGGGTTTTTGAAATCCTTGTCAGCTGTAGAACTGTGCAAACTCCAGTTACATGTTAGGATCTCATGGGCTGTCTTTCCCGTTATAAGCTCTTGTATAAACATAAAAAAATTCCTGTTATCGTTGAAGAGCTCCAACATTTAATTGGTCAGCTTGTAAATGTCTGAAAGGACATTGCGTAGTTCTTTGCTGGTTTAGAAACCCAACTGTTAAATGTTTTGTCTAGTAGCTCTGTTGCCTGGAATAGCAGGCCAAAAGCTAGAGCAGTTTGGTGTTCTCAGCGTTACTTGGCATTGCTGCTGCTGCCTGCATTTCTGGTTCGCGTTACTGCTTTTGTAAGGAGTGAAAAATTTAACGAGTTATCAAAGGAGAGAACTAGAAAGGAAAAGAAAGAGCTCCTCTATTTTGTGGAACTTCTGTGAATGTTAACCAAATCCATACCAAATTATCATGAACTTAAAAAGTATACAGGCTTTGTAAAACCAGAAATCACTAAGCTTTTCTTTTCTTTTTTTTCCCTTACTTTTTGTGTAACAGCTCTGCAGAGAGGAAATTCCTCCATTATGTAATGTATTTTGAAATACTCTCCTCTCACCAGTCTTTTTGGCAGCATTCTGGTGGCTGGAAAATCTTTGTGTATGTTTTCAGTTGTCATTGAAACTAGTGTCATGTGAGAGGAAAGCTTCCTGGTCCTTCAGCACATAAAACCAGCTCCTTCCCGTATGGAACTGGTGGAGACTCGTGGACCATCCAAATACTCTGACCAGATAAGTCTGGAGCAACTTGTCACTCACTAGTAACACAAACCAGGCTTGTTGGATATCCTTTATGCCAAAAAAGCCCGACTTTTGGCTCAAACTAATCATTTACCAACCAGTAAGTGCCTCTGTGTTGACGAATGCAGTGACTCCATGCAGAAGACGTATGGGGAGAGATGCGGAGCCCTTTTCCTAGGTCCTATGCAGCAGCCACATTTGCAAGGTTTTGAATTTGGCAGTGGGCTCCTTTGCTGCCGTTTTCAATTTTGTGTTGCAGATGGAGCTGATTAATTAAAAATAGGCACTGCTGTGCGGTGACAAGTTGTCCATACTGTACACGGGAGCCCGCAAGCCAGCTGTTGTTACAGAAAACAGGAAGAATAAGATTTTCCATGACTTACGCGTCCGTTTGCTAAGGCGGGATGTCTGCAGCGCCCGCGTAACCCATGAAGAGCTTTAGTAAGAGTTCAGAAGAGCTGTTGAATAAAACAGCAGCTAGCAAGAGGGACGCAGGACTGAGTAATAGCAACTTGTGCACAGAGCAGTTTGCCATGTTGATGCTGCACGTTACACACTTCCTTTCACATAGTGGTGGAATAAACATCTGATACCTATTTTTGAGCTTGAGCTGTTAAAACCCACTCTAAATCCCTCGCTACCGTTTACTAAACCGAATGTGTTTCACTTCTGAAGGTCCTGTGGTCTGATTCTTCAGTGACGTTGGTAACCAAATCTTCCATTGAAGTGACTGAATTTATTTCAAAGGTAAAGGAGTTACGAAGTTTACTTGGAAAATGCAAGGAAATTTTGTACCAAGACGTAATTTTGTTCGAATGAGATTTTTCAAAATGTGTTGACATAATGCAAATAGATTAAATTTCATAAAATATTTCACTTGTAAATTGCTGTTCCTTGAACCTCTTTAAACTGGTTAAAAATAAGAAGTTTTCCCTTATTTTTCCGTTTATAATATCCTCCACCTTTAGCTGTCTCAGCTGTATCCAGAGGAAAACTTGGAGAAATTCATTCCTTGCCTAGCTGGTCCAGATTCATTTTACCTGGAACGGAACCACATAGACCTGGAGTCCGACCTTAGGTAAGCCCTTTTGCTGTGTGCTTGTTTTCTAGCCTGCCACTTGGCTTTTCTCACAAAGTGGAAGAAAGAAGCAGGAAATGGAAATGCTATGGCTGTTTTCTAAATTACTTTCAAGAGCTTGGAGTGCAATTCTGCAGATGTTATTCCTTCGTATTTTGCTAATTTTAGTAGGTAGGAATTTTACAGAGTTTCTTTATTCAGAAATGAATGTGGCCATAATATACTTCATTAAACTCTCTGGAGGGTTAACTTTTCTTGAGCACTTTGTTAGAGATAAGCATGACAGCAATGGCTTTGCCTTAGCCTCCAAAAATGGCTAAAATTGTTAATAAAAAAAAAAAAAGAAAAAGATCAGGGAGGTTTCCTAAATGATCCTCTTCTGTATCAAGGGATGGGTTGCAGGGTTTTAAAATGCTTTATGGATATCTTTGTAACCATTAAACTATCGGCAGGCCTTAACAGTTCATAAATTTCCGAAGCCTTAGGTGGTATCTGCTCACATTATCACAAATTACCTGGGCATTAGCAAAACGAAACCCCTGTTTTGAAAATCATCAGCCGTGTGAAGTTGCATAATCTCTTTTTAAATACTGGAATAATTTTGCTAGGATAATTTAAGGAGCAGAAAATATTTTGGGCTGTTACTCCCATAATCATTGCTAATTATGAAATGGCTTTTAAGATACAAAATGACATTTTTAGAGCGTTCCTTAACCCAGTATCCCCAGACAACCCAGTATCCCCCATTGCTAGAGCCGTGGTGGATATTGTTTTTCCATAGTCGGAGCCAGCAGGTGCATGCCTANTTTTTAGAGTGTTTCCTTAACCCAGTATCCCCAGACAAAACTGACGTCCCCCATTGCTAGAGCCGTGGTGGATATTGTTTTTCCATAGTCGGAGCCAGCAGGTGCATGCCTAGATTATTTTTAATGGCAAGTGGTGTTAACATTTCCACCCGTCCCTTCTGCGCGTTTCGGATCACAGGCTGTGCAGGAGAATTAGGTAGGATGAGAGGGAATGCGAGTCACTTGCTGCTGCTGTTTAGCTAGCAACAGTCTCTACAAATCTAGGTTAATAGAGCAGCAATCCGCGTTTACACAGCAACGCTTGTATCTTAGGAACAGAGGCAGGGAGAAGCTGCTTTGTTAACTGCTACATATTTAACAAAGTCAGAAATGAACTGTGAATTTTCACGGTGGAAAGCACATTCATATGTGTGTGCATAGTTTTATTAGTTTTCTTACCCAAAAGGACCTTTTTTTTTTTTTAATATATTCAAATTTGGTGAAAGTGTTGTTCTTTTTAACAACTTCTTGTATCTGTTCAAATCCATAGGCTGGCAAAAGAGAGAATCAAGCTTGCACAACAACAAGAAATCTAGTAATATCAATAGAACATACTTTATGCATTGCAAATTTTGAGAAGATTTCCATTTTCATTTCCCTCAAAGAGGCACGGCAATCCCAAGGAAAATGTGCCATAAATTTTAAAGCCATTTCCCCTACATTGCCAGACTCTACATCTGCTCTTTATCTCGAAGAGTAAGAAATTAAACAACAGTAGATACATCTATGCTTCATGGTCACTGGGTTTCACAATTGAGAGGAAATACCCAGTTTGTACTCGCCCACCTTTTCCTTGCAAGTGTTCACCGTTTCAACCGCACATACTCTTAAATTTAGCATCTTTGACTAAAGCTTTAACAGAATGAGGGCAGCATAAAACAGAAGCATGAATTTAAGCAGCATTAAGTCTAATTTGATTCAGAATTTTCTGGCGTACTTAACAGGACAGGTCCTCAATACCAATTTGTAACAATATTTTGATAGTCTACAGTCATGACTGCCTAGGCAGCTGCAATTCAAATATAACAGAATGGGGGGGTTGTTTGCTTTGCATGAACATGCAGGTATTTGGCACCATTACCTTCCCACGTGGTGAAAAACGACCATGTCAGAAAGTTCTTCAGCACTTCATCACCTTCACAGCAACTACCGAGTTCAAGTAAGTTAAAATAACTTTTTATTTGCTTATTTATTTTTCCTGAACTACCTTCAATGAATAGATGCCATACTTAACATCTGTTCCCTTCGTTTAGATCCTGGCAACCCCTCAATTTATAAAGTAGGACCTACACTGGGAACATCTGGAAGGTAAGATAGTTGGTTTATGTTTGTTCTGGTTAGTTGTAGAACCCTTTTACGTAGGTGATTATTTATCTTACCCTGAATATTTATTTGAGTCTGTACTGTCAGGTTCATCTGTGTAGTTCTTGCCATGCTGAAGATTTTAAGAAAATCTAACTTCAGCATGTGGTCTGCTAGACAGGGGGGAATACGGGGGTAAAAAGCACTAGTGTTTCTAGTGTTGTCATCTGCTCTTTCTTTAAAAGTCTCCAAAAACAGGCTGTGCAATAATAATAAATTGTGGTAGCTCAGGCTGGTTATCTCCTAGTCGAAGAGAAGATCTGGAGTGTGTTGAGCACAAAGGCAACACAACTTACGTAACCGGCAGCTGAATTTTGCAAATCAACCTGTAACCCAATCTATTCCCTGGAAATGCGAGGTAGAATTCTACTTCAGCTTCAGAAATGAAGCTTGTATAAAGTAATTAGCATTGCACTAAGCTTTCTAGGGTTGTGATGGATCCTGTCATCATGGGCAGTTACGAAAGCAGCAGTGGATGCCTTGTCTTGAGAAACATGTATGTTCAAAGAAACGCGTAGGGAAGTCTTTCGGGGTGTTAAACGGGAGATAAGATCAGACGCTTATGCCATGTTTCTGTTGGCAAAGTGCTCCATGAAAACCTGTTCTAAGCAGCGTTTCTCAGAAAGCTTAAAATTGTGAGGAATTGGCAGCAAATCGTCCCTGCTGAGCCACAGAGATTGCGTAATTACTGCCCAAGGCATGAGTCTCAACCTTGGCTTCCACCAGCCGTGCTCTGTATTCCCTGTTGTCCACTCAAGAGCCAGTGTTGTTCCTTCATAGAGCTCTGTGGAGCCCAGTAGGTTCTTGATTGGGATATCCTAGGTTCAATCCATACAGTGAATAATGTTTTTCCCTGTTGTAACACAGGTAGGATCATCCCTAATGGAAGTCTCTGTGGGCTAGGCAAGACTAGAGGGTCTCTGCTAGGGTTTCTTCTCTACAGCACGTATGGAAGGTGGTTTTCCTTCCAGAGGGAGGGAGGAAGGAAAGTGAGGAAGGGATGTACAATTCCTCCTTGGGAAAAGAGAAAAGAACTGCTCCTACCTTTTGTTAGGTTTTAGCAAATCCAGAACCTTAATCATAAGAGGAATTTTTTGTTTTCTCCAGCAAAAAACAGTACCCTCCAAGGAGCAGATGTTAATTTGACAGCTCCACATGTTAAAAAAAGCTATTCCACAGATTTGGGCTTCTTTTTAATAGTACAAAGTTCAACCGTGGCCATTATCTGCAAACCTTGTGTTTTTAATTACAGAGAGAGTAGAACATATGTTATCTGTGATTGCAGAAGGAAAACAGAGCTTAATTGGAAAATATGATTTACCATTTGCCATAAACCTCGCTGCTTTTGTTGTGCTGTTAAGCAGCATAGAATTGTACCAATCTCTAAGTTGGATTTGCCGGCTTTTACGGCAAATCCTGGAGGTGCCGGATTAGCGCGAACGCGCTGGCTGAGCCCTCCACGTCCCAGGTCCAATGCATTAAGTGGAATTCTGCTGCTCTCTTGCAGACCCATATGCGGAGTGGCCGGCATCCAGTCCTCTCAGAACCACGTGCAGCACCCGGCCGCCGCTCCCGTCGCGCTGCCGCACTGCTCCCATTCCGGAGGCGGCGGCTCCGCGCTCGCCTATCGCGCCCAGATGGACTCCTCCTCGCCCATGCTCATGTCTTCCAGCCCGCAGACGCCCCAGACCCAGGAGCAAAACGGCATCTTGGACTGGCTCAGGAAGCTGCGCTTGCACAAATACTACCCCGTCTTCAAGCAGCTCACGATGGAGAAGGTAGGGGGAGAGACGGGCTGGGAAAAGGAAGCCGCCTTTTAAATCGTATCTATATTTGTACGGCGGGGAGACGCTGCAGACGTCCCCGTTTAGAATTGCAGAAGTTACTGGCAGACACTGGAAAGATTTGCACTCTCAGAGCAATAATATTGTGATGAAAACTTCCTTCCCGTTTTTGATATGGGCTATGTCCGTGCCCCGGGCTGGTAGTTGCCACTTTTTTCAGGATCTCCAGCATCCAACTTGAATGTCAGTTTATGAGCTCTGCTTTGACTCCCTCTTCATATCTCTGACGTGCGGTAGATAACTAAATTTTGTTGCTCTGTTATTACTGCATCTTGATTGATTTTTCTTCCTATAACATTTAGTGATCATAATATTTAGTGATCTTAATATTTGTAAAAATAGAATCCCAAAGGCTTCTGCCATGAGCACTGGTTTGCATGCGTGCACGCGCAATGCGAGATTTTTATTTTCTGCAAAAATCCATGTGGAAAAAATGGTCATTTGTGTATTTGCTTGGCCAGAATCGTGAGTGTTATTGATACGTGCTGGCTTCTGACTGAGTAGATGGAAATACTTTGTACAGTATTTATTCAGCTCCAGCTGTAACAGCTGGGAAATCAAATCCATGTCCTCTCCGTGCTGTATTTTAGCCTCCTACGCCCTCCAGTGGATAAAGTGCCTGGGTTAAGTCAGCACTGAATTGGGATAGCTTTGTGGTGATTTGAGTACATTCTAGGTATTTAAGTAAATTATGTTACCAGAGCCTCCCAATTGGATTCTCTTCAGTGAGGGAAAATAGAGTATTTTCCTTAAATAAGTTAGCAAAATAGTGCATATTAGAGTATACTGGTGCTTTTCCACAAAGGAAATCTATCCATGGGTCAGTATGCATATTTTGCTGGTCTTTTATATTTTCTTTTCATTATATTTTCATTTGTACTACAAATTCATATATTTATCATATCATTATATTTTATGCTTATTATAAAATTTAATTCCATTGCATGTTTTCAAAAAGCCTGACAATACAACCGCACATTGATTCCAGTGTTTAAATTACGTACCTGGGAAAACTATAGGATTTTTTCTTAACAGAGCTAGATTCTTAAACTCATTTAGCGTGACATATTTTAATATAAACATGGATTACTTTGTAATAAACACCTTGTGTTTATTGCAAAATGTTAATATAGGCAAACACCTAATTAAATTCAATCTGCAGGTGTTCTTTCTTTCATCCAAGTTTCCCTCTCTCTTATTCTACACTGAGTCTGTAATTTAAAATTGCGGTAGAACTTATTTGAGTTAACATATGTTTAAAAAGTCTTTAAAGATGATTTACTGGATAGATATTTACTAGAAATGTAAATAAAAATATTTCATGGCTGTAAAATTAAATACACACGTCTTTTTTTTTAATAAAAGTTCCTGAGTCTTACTGAGGAAGATCTGAACAAGTTTGAGTCTCTCACCATGGGAGCGAAGAAGAAACTCAAGACCCAGCTGGAGTTGGAGAAGTAAGTGGAAAAAAGAATTGCTTGCTTTAAGCTCTTAATATACAATTTTTAACCCAAGTGTTGCTTGCTTTTCAGACAGTGCACACAATTACAGGCGGGACAGGGTTCTCACCTGTAAACGTGGATAACACCTTCCTTCCTCGCTGTGCTGTTGGGTTGGTGGCTTTGAAAAGCTCTTGAAGCAGTTGCCTTGCCAGATAATTTTGATCCCTGTTTGACTCTTTGCTGTCAAATAGATAGCCAAATGTAAAGAATTTGTGAGCTCAGTTTTCCAAGGACACGAATAACTCAGTCATAACATAAATACGAGTCTGTCACATTGACAACTCCTCTGCCAAGAGGATGTTTTTGAGCAGTGCTGCAGCCACGATGATAAATGCAAAGCCAGGGTTGTAGGAGGGAGATGCACTTTTATTGGGCAGCCAGTAGTACTGAAGGAGGTCAACGAGCTCACTGGGTTACCTCAACCTGTCTTCAGAACTTGGGGTTTTGTGTCCTTAGTAATTTCGGGCATAATGACCTGTCCCTGCTTAGAGTTTGGACTATGGTGCCAGATGATCTGCATGCACAATGTGGATTTGCTGACCTTTTTTGGGGACAAAGCACTGAAATCAGGGCTGGATCAGTTTATTTGGACAGCAGGTAACCCAAGCTTCAGGAAGAACCATTTCAGGGTGGAAATGGCCATTTGGGGCAACTGATGCAGCAGATTGTCCGTATATATTTCTGAGTAGAGGTAACTGTTTATTCTGAAACTGTTGTAGTTACCTAGAAAGCAATTAAAAAATCCAAACCCGTGCCCCATTTATCAAAACTCCTTGACAACATTTTCTGTCAATCTTAGGTTTTCCAGAGTGTTTGCTAAAACGAGTGATGATGATACTCGGATGACAAAAAGACCAGCAAAACTGCTGGCAAGAAGCCACTTCCAAGTGCTTCCATTTGAAATCA
>VWPW01020932.1:0-18124 GCA_013389825.1 Crypturellus undulatus
AAAAAAAAAAAAAGAAAAAAAACCCTTGGACATTTCAAAGTCCCTCCCTCTTCAGTTTTGTCCCAGAGCCATTCTGGATTTTTTTTTCCCACATATAACAAGAATAATCAGCATGATTATTTGAGTGTTTTCCTTGTATGGGGGAGAACTAGGTTTTCCCTGTCTGACTGAGACCAGAGCCTGATCTGGTCTTTCCCTAGTAACTGCTCCAGGTTGTTGGCTGTTTTGCAGCCACCATCTTGTGCAAAAAACACTTTATTCTGAACCCAAGAAGCTTTAAGCTTTCACCAATGAGGATTTTGTTGAAACTGGTATATCCTTGCAAAACATTCTGCATGTGATGAATTGTCTTCATCCAAGAGACTGGTTCCATTGGAAAGTATTCTGATTCAAAGTCTAGAAAACTTCCCTCACACCGAGAGATGAAAGTAACTCTGAGTTTTGTTTGACAGAACATTACAAGTCCCGCTCTGCCCAAGCTCTCTGGGGAAAGTGGTTCTGACAAAGTTCTTCAGCCTGGAGATTTCCCTGCCCTTTGGCTGGATAGGCTACCAGAAATTAAGCTGGTGTCCCCACTGTTCAAATTTGTTGCCGCCCCCCCCCCCCCGCAAAAAATAGCACAGAGCACAGAAGCTGGCTTTACCTGGACATAGTAATTGCAGCTGGATAAAACTTTAGGTTAAAGGAAAGGGCTTTCTTCTGGCAAGGTGCCTGTCTGGCGTAGAGTGCAGTTTGTCACCTTTTAACATTGGCTTTTTTTTTTGTTTTACTGTCATTGCTGTTAGGTTTTTAATTGCTACATTTTCATGGTCTGGTTTTATAACTCTTGCATTTCTTGAGCGCTTACTCCTCTAGATCTCTCTTACTAGTGGACCTGAAGAGATATGATGACTTGACACTCCCTTGGTCAACGTGCGGCTCTGTAGTGGTGCAAGACAAGCAAAACAGTGATCCTAGAAAACCCTCTGTGCTTTCAGGTTGCTCTTGTGGGGCAACAGCACAGAGTTCTCTGTCTGGGCTCCCTTATTTATATCTTAGAAGAAATTGGTATGTGGGGTAGTGAAACTCATCTGAAAGTGAAATAGTCATCAAGCTCTGTTAAGCCTAATGTTCTTCCTCTCTCCTATTCATAATCTTTACAAGGAGCCAAGATCAGTTTGGATGCATTTAAACAGTTGTCCTGGATCTAAGGAGTATTAATAAACAACATAAATGAACACTTCCTTTGGGACATAGGTTGTCCTTTGTGCAGTCTGTCCCCTCCCCAGCAGTCCTCTGCGATGTGCTGGTACGTGGTGACCATGCTGAGCTCATCAGTCCCAGTATCTCCTCACTTCTGGGAGACTCAGAATTAAATCTGTGACAAATGACCTCATAGTTTGATTCATGGTCTAGGGTACGTGGTCTACACAAGATTGCAGCAAGCAGATATGGGTCTGGGACAGCAGGATGAGACACGCTGCCAGTTTTGGGGGTATTATCACTGCCCACGCTGACGGGCTCCCTGCAGCTCTCCTCCTACACTAAGTCATCCTGGCTTTCCCTGGAATGAAGCAACTCCTCTCCCAGCTGGATCTGCCCATCCTCTCTGCCAAGTCCGAATGCCAGTGCCTAAAAGGGCTCTGCCTCTTGCAAATAAACTGCCTTGACTCATGAAAGGGAGCTGGTGTCACCGCAGGCAGCTGAGTAAAGGCCTCTATATAGCAGTGTGCTCAGCAGAAGGCAAGCGTGATGCCAGGAGGTGCAGGAAGAGGAACAGGGAACAGCACGGAAAATATTAGCACACGCGGAGGGCGGGGCCTCCGGCAGCAGTGGATTTGCCACCTGCCTCCAAGGCACCAGCTGTGCCTGGAGAGCTCGGCCTGACTGTAGCGAGGGATTCCCGTCCCGCCGGAGCTGCTCGCAAGGGATGGGATGAGGCTGTGTCCATGGGAGGCTCTGCAGATGGGAGGGCGGCCGCCTGTGCCCACTCTCGTGGCAAGCCCGAACGCTCTCACATCTGGAAGTAGTGAGTGCTGTTTGGATAAAAGGAAATGCTGTTCTCACTTGGCATGTTTTTTCACATCATGTCCCCTTGGTCTGTCAAGTGCATTGTCAGAGAGAGACTTTCAGACCAAGACTTTGGGTTTCAAAGAGGCACTGGATGTTTATATAGAGGCAGAGCTGTAATGGCTTTAGAAGGAACGTTACATTTCCTGCTCCTGGGCATGAGTCAGACTGCCTATAAGAGAGAGAGATAAATCCTTAAAGGGAGCTGATTATTCTCAACTTTCTTTTCAATTTTTTACATTTTTTTTCTTTAACTGATGCTCTCCATTGTCAGAGAGGAAAGTCTGAGCTTTGAAGTTCTGGTCGGACCCTGTTGGGGAGCTGCTTCTGAGCTTGCATCTCTGCTCCTTATCCCACTGTCTTCTTCCACCAGTGTCCCCTCTACCCCAAGGGGCT
Organism: Crypturellus undulatus; assembly: GCA_013389825.1. Lineage (NCBI taxonomy): Eukaryota > Metazoa > Chordata > Aves > Tinamiformes > Tinamidae > Crypturellus > Crypturellus undulatus. The sequence goes on from VWPW01020932.1 coordinate 2,446, forward strand.
TGGATTGCAGTTTTGGTAACCCCAGATACTGTTGCCCCATTTGTTCACTTTTGCCTTCATCTCTAGCTCATAGCTTTACTGTTTCTATAAGATCTTGGCACCTTTTATTTCTCTTTGCTTACTTGATGTGTGGTATTCATGGATCCCTTTTTGAGTAGCTCTGTTTTTTTTTTTTTTCCTCTTGTCACCTTTAGCAGGTGCCTGCCACTTAGTGATATCTGAGTGCAGTATCGTAACACAGTCTACAATCCAGGTTACTTCCCAGCTAGCCCTTCCCGAGCACACGTTCCTCTGCAGCTTCTCTTTCTGGGTTGGGAAAGGGAAGTATGATCCATTGGCACACGTGTCACCCAGGTTCCCCTGCCTTTTAAATGCAGTGCTTCCTCAGGGCATCTCGCTCACCTGACCACTTAATTTTTGGCATTGGATTTTCCAGAAGCCAGGATCTCTTGTGTTATGTACTGAGATACCTTTCTGTGTTCTGGATGCTTTGGTACAAGTTTCTAGCTGTGCTCTTGCTCTGTCTTGAGAAGCCCCTCTCCATCTATGGATCCGGGCTTGGTTTTTCAGCTTACCCAGCTTTAGAATTATCCTCTTAGAATTTGCTTTAAAAAAATAGCTTGAAAAAAAAAAGGGCAAGCACCACTGAATTTTCTGCTCTCTGTTAAGTCATCTAGTGAGATGTTAACCACAGTATTAGCTAGGCTGGAGTGCGCTGGCTCAGGATTTTATCCCTCCCTAGATAAAACTGCCAAGGAGATGACCACTTATAAAATTAGTGACCAGTGAACAACTAGACTGAGGAGCAAAGACAACTTCCAGTCCTGAGCTGGATGAAAGATGGATAAAAGATATATCAAGATTTGATGAACAGTTCTACACTTATCCACTACTTTTGAGACTTTGTGAATCTTAATTATATCCTACTTCAGTCTTCTCCTCCAAACTGAGGAGTTTCAGCTTTCGTAGCTTCTCTTACTAAGGCAGCTGCTCTTTCTGGTTGATCCCTTAAGTTACCCTTCTCTTTATCTTTTCAAATTCTGCTATGTCCTTCTGGATATGTACAGACTAGAATAGGACATAGTATTCAAAATGTGGATGTGCCAAGTTTTTATAGACAGTTAAAGTGATACCCTGAACATCTTGTTCTCATCACTGTTCTTGATGATGCCCAGCATTTTGTTAGCTTTCCTGGCTGCTTTTGCATGTTACAACAATGATTTCAGAGTCTAAACCCTAAGCTCTTTCTTCAGCTGTAGCTGTCAGTTCCAAATTAAGCATTGTGTAGGCATGCCTTAGGTGATTTTTTTTCCATAGATAAATATATGGCAAAGCATCTCCCTTGGAATATGCTTCCTGTGTTTTTTTTTTTTTCCCCCACTTGGGTTGTAAGGTCTCGCTTGCTGTCAGCCTGACAAAAGAACTCAGTGTCATCCACAAACAAAGAGATTTCTCTGTGGACCTTCTCACAGTCACCGGTGGAGATACTAAATAACGTGTCCCCATGTCAATCCTTGCGGGGAGGTTAGAGTGCTTTGTATCACCGAGGCTGAGTTTGCACCGTGTCTGGCCTCTTGAAGTAGCTTTTCTCTCCACTTGCAGTGGTTCTGGGTACTCACTGCAGTGTGCACAGATACTGCTGTGTCCTGCACGGTGGTTGACTTGGATGCATCCCCCAATGCATGTGTCTGAGCACAGCCTGGCATCTTGGAGGCCCTGTCCGCTTGGCTCTATGTCCAGGATCTCCTTGCTTTTGTTACTTAGCAGAGCTGCTTCATGTGCTGCGTGCCAGCCTGGCCGTGAAGCAGACCTCCCTCCCTTCCCTTGCACATTCAGCCATGACAGGGAGACTCATTTCCAAAGGAACTCCTGAGCTGCGTGGGGAGCAGGCCCCCGGTGCCAGGCCCCGGGGCCTCAGTTCCTCCGGCCACGCTGACAGAGACCTTGCTACGTGTTTCAGCCAACGATTTTGGACTGTTCCTTTCTGATGAAGACCCGAAGAAAGGGATCTGGCTGGAATCTGGGAAGGCTCTGGACTACTATATGCTTCGCAATGGGGTAAGCGCCCAGAGCCCATGTTTGCAGCCTGGCTGGGCTGTCAGACACGCTCCCAGTGAGGCAGGTGCTGCGAGTGCCCACACCAGCTGCAGTTTTGACGCTCGCTGCAGTGCCCCGTGCAGCCTGGCACCCTGAGCACTCCTATTACTTGTCCCCCTCAAGACAGTGCTGGAAACGGAGTGGCTACGGGTGCCATAGTGTGTTGCTGTTAGGTGGTAGCAGCGGTACCACCACTGAGAGCTATGCTCTGCTTTGCCTGTAGGACACCATGGAGTACAAAAAGAAGCAGCGGCCTCTGAAGATCCGCATGCTGGATGGGACAGTGAAAACGGTCATGGTCGACGATTCCAAAACTGTCACAGACATGCTCATGACAATATGTGCCCGCATTGGTAAGAGGAGGGTGTAGAGACATGGAGTAGGAAGGGAGGTGGCAAGAGAGGACAGTGTCTCCTGGGAGGGTAACGGGGGTGGCCAGGGCATGGCAGGGAAGGGGGAGCAGTACCAGCTCTGTGGTGACTGGCCTGGTTGCAGGCTGTGCCTGTGTCCAACAAGTATTTAAAGCCAGGGAGGGGCAGCACTCTGCTCCCCTCCAGCTTGCTCCAGGCCCGGTGCCTGGCAGCAGGATTGTGCTGAGCTCAGCCTTCCGTGTTTCTGCAGGCATCACCAACTATGATGAGTACTCACTTGTTCGGGAGATCATGGAAGAGAAGAAAGAGGAGGTTACCGGCACCCTAAAGAAGGACAAGACCTTGCTGCGAGACGAGAAGAAAATGGAGAAGCTCAAGCAGAAGCTGCACACGGATGACGAGTGTATGTGCCTGCAAGTACTTGGGATGGAGTCAGCCTGCATGAGGAACAGCTGGGTTAGCAGCTTGGTGGGTGGTAGTGGGAGCTGTGCCTCTTGCAAGGTGAAGACCTGAGGCAGGGGCGCAGAGGCAGCACCAGGGCTGCCGCAGGGGCACAAGTGCCTGCCCTCCCTGGACTCTCACTCTGGGAGAGTTCACCAGAACAGCTTCAGCCTCTTAGCCTGTGTGAGCAGTCCTGCTAGATCCCACACCTTGGGCCAAGACCAGCCCTGTCTGGGTGTCCATCCCTGCTCATGTTTTGGCGTTGCCTACAGTGAACTGGCTGGACCACAGCCGGACCCTGCGCGAGCAAGGCATTGACGACAGTGAGACGTTGCTGCTTCGCCGCAAGTTCTTCTACTCTGACCAGAACGTGGACTCGCGAGATCCCGTGCAGCTCAACCTGCTCTACGTGCAGGTACTTTGCTGTTGTCACCAAGCCAGCAGTGCCTTGCTGCATTGCCCTATGCCAGCCACTTATCACAGCTGATGGCTGAGGTTCTTGGCCAGGAACAGCCTAGAGGATCACTTCAGGGTGCTCAGTTGTCACCTGGAAGAGATTTCCTGGGTAAAAGCCAACAATAACAATCCCCGCCCTGCCTCCTGCTCAGTTCTAAAATTCCAAGGAGGTCCCACATTTCCTGTGTGTGTGACAGGAACCATCCTGTCCCCAGGCCTGAAGTTCTGCTGCTGTTCTTAGCGCAGGATTGCTGACTAGCCTTCCTGTCCCTGGGGATAGAGGGGCTGCCTTGTCAGCGCCATTTCTTTTCTATACAGCAGCACAGCTTCCAGACACCAGACAGGATGTTCCTGCATCTCTGTTTCGGTGTGTGAGACATGATCACTTTTCATACACTGTCCTGCTGCAGGGTGCCCCAGCTGCAGGGCAGCAGTGAACCTCAGTCTGTGGCAGTCCCACCTAGTGTAAAAGGGAGCTGTGGCAATTGCTGGGTTGTGTGGCAGGGCTCGCTGTCCCCAGCCTGTGTCTATGTCGTCTTTTCCCACACAGGCTCGCGATGACATCCTTAACGGTTCCCACCCTGTCTCATTTGACAAAGCCTGCGACTTTGCTGGTTACCAGTGCCAGATCCAATTTGGGCCACACAACGAACAGAAGCACAAACCAGGCTTCTTGGAGTGAGTGTCCTGGGGAGCCCCTGGTCCCTGTCCAGAGACAACTTGAACAGCTCAACACCTCCTTGGAGCACTGACATTGGTGTTCGCTTGGGATTGTGAACCCCCCTCCTCCTGGCAACGCTACCCCCTCGTGCTCTGTGCCCGAGTGTGGAGGTCAACACCAAACGTGAAGGGTGCCAAACCTCATCCCTCTCCCTCTCGCACCCCAGCAGTCCCCTAGGACATGGAACCTCTCCAACTTTGTGGGCAGCCCAGTCCTACAGTGTAGCCTAATGCTGCACAAGAGGCTGCGTCCTTGGTGCCTCCACCCTGCTCTCTGCACGGCAGCTCCTGGGGCTAAATGGACATTAAGGCCAGCTGTGCTTCTGAGTACAGAACATGCTCTGCTAAGACTGTTTTCCTCCCATCTCGGTGGAGGACCAGACACTTCTGTGGGCCTGTTAGTAGAGCTGCCCTCAGCCTGTGAACTCTTTAAGTTGCAGCCCCCTGTAGCATCAGCAGCCTGGAAAGTGGAGAGGTGGTTTCAAAAAGGAGGCTCTTTTAAGGTGCTGAATTTCCCTTGTTGCAGTAGCCTCTCCCACGTCCTTCCTGTTCCCCAAAACTCTCAGCCCATGTCCTGACAGAGGTTTGTCCAAGACTGTTGGGCCTATTCATAGGCAGAGACAAGTGGCTTTAGCAAAAACAAGTGGTTTCAGGGCTCTGCTGGTAACAGTTGCTTTTGTCTCTTTGTAGACTCAAGGATTTCCTGCCCAAAGAATACATCAAGCAGAAAGGGGAGCGCAAGATCTTTATGGTATGTGCAGGGCCCCACCAGAGATTTGAGCTTCCCTTGTCCCTGGAGGTTGCACCTCTGAACCTGAACAGCAGAGCAGGTAGATGGATAGATAGATGGGAGATAGGAGTGTGAAGTTGAAGTGGGTAGATGTGGCAGCTCCTGAGGTGTGAGGGGGTCAGAGGAATGTTGTAACTGTAGTGGGAAAGAGGATGCTAACAGGGCAGGGGTGTCAATCAGAGAGGGGAGAACCTGGAAAGACTGTAACAAGATGATGATGACAGCACTGGCATGCAGCCAGGGGACCACAGAGCTGGTGTGATGTTCTCTCTTTGTTATTTCAGGCGCACAAGAACTGTGGGAACATGAGTGAGATCGAGGCCAAAGTTCGCTATGTGAAACTTGCCCGTTCCCTGAAGACCTATGGAGTCTCCTTCTTCCTGGTCAAGGTAAAACAGCAGCTCCCTGAGCCCCAGCTGCCATGCCTGGCCAGCCCGTCTTCCTTCTTTCCAGCCTTTCCCTGGCCTCCTCCATCTTTCATGTTCCATCTACCTATTTCACCTTAGTCCACTTTAATTCCCATCATTTTTCCAGGTTTCCTAGTGTCCCCACTTTATCCCTGTACTTTTTGACTTTCCCTGTGTGCTCTCTTCTCACTTAGTTCATGCTTTTTCTCATTTCCTTTTCAAGACCACGTCACAGATATTATCACCCAAACAGTACTTCCTAGTGAAGTGAGACCCCAGCGAGCTTTGCCTTGACAGTTTGGCTCTGGAGAGCTGAAGTCTTGGCAGGGCTGTGCTGAGGGTCAGACCCGGGGCAGCCTGTAACCCTTTTGTCACGGCATGCAGGAGAAGATGAAGGGGAAGAACAAGCTGGTGCCGCGACTGCTGGGGATCACCAAGGAATGTGTGATGCGTGTGGATGAGAAAACCAAGGAAGTGATTCAGGAATGGAGTCTGACCAACATCAAGCGCTGGGCAGCTTCACCCAAGAGCTTCACCCTGGTAGGGGCCTGCCCCAATCCTGCTCCCTTGCCCCTCTGCTCTGGCAATGCTCCTGCCACCAGACCCCTCTGACCTCGTGTGTGTTGGCTGCAGAGCAGCCCCAGGCACTGTCGTGCAAACTTCTGTCACAAATAATTTCCCTTCTGTGGGACTCCCTTGCCGTGCTCCAGCTGCCTCTCCCAGTCATGGAGAGCAGGGAGCTGTGGAGGGACAGAGCCACACTTTGGCACAGAGAGCAGTACTGGGCACTTAGCACATACCAGAGGGACTCAGGATGGCAGTGTGTGCCCCGTTCCAGTGCTACCCAGTGCTATCCCATTGCAGGATTTTGGAGATTACCAAGATGGTTACTACTCGGTGCAGACAACAGAGGGGGAGCAGATTGCCCAGCTGATTGCTGGCTACATTGACATCATCCTGAAGAAGGTGGGTACCCATGTGGGTTTGGAGGGGAAACCAAGTGCCTGTAACCAGCTCCTCGCCTGAATGAGGTGCAAGATGCAGCTCTAGCTGGAGAGCTGCTGACACACAGCCTTGCTGGGAGAGGCTGGAGACAGGCACATGCAGTGGCGAGGGGGTCCCATGAGCCTGGTACAGCACCCTAATCTGGGCTGCTGGAAATGGGGGAGTCTGGGAGGTGTGTGCTGACTGATACATTTTCTTTCCTCCACAGAAAAAGAGCAAAGACCACTTTGGCCTGGAGAGGGATGAGGAGTCCACCATGCTCGAAGACTCTGTGTCCCCTAAGAAGTAAGTCCAGAGCAAGGTAGATACTAAACAGAAGTTGAATGCTCCAGCCAAACTTGCTGCACTGTCTGCAGGGAGAGCTGCCAGTCCTTCACCTTCAGTTTTCCCAGGAATGTTGGGGCCAGGGCCGTGGAGATTCTTTTACACTAAGGGCTTGTCCTTGTCCATGAAGTTGTGGGTGGCAGACAAGGTGCTGGCACAGGGAGGGGTCCCTAATTTTCTGTAGAAATATGGCCCAAATGCTCCCAGCTATAGCAAGTATTTCTTTCCTTGGCAGGTCGACTGTCTTGCAGCAGCAGTTTAACCAGGTGGGCAAAGCAGACCTGGGTTCAGTGGCCCTGCCAGCCATCATGCGGACAGGGACCGGAGGGCCAGAGAACTTCCAAGTGGGCACGATGCCACAAGCCCAACTGCAGATCACCAGCGGCCAGATGCACCGAGGGCACATGCCTCCTATGGTAAGGTCTCCTTGTGCCACTGCAGGGCAAAACCCCTTGAGATTTGGCCATTGAACTGGTGCCATTTAGCCAGGCATTAGCCTGCCCTGAAGAGCAGGGGCTCTGGTTGGTCCCGTGTGCTTGCTTACCTTGTTGAGTTAGTGTCCACCCACACCCAATCTGCAGACTTTATCTCCATCCCCCTCTGAGATTCCCCAGGAGCCCCAGATGCATATGCTGCAGTTGCCCTGACTGGCAGTCACAGAGCTGTTACTTCCAGTCCTCAGGCTGAGTGTGGCTCTTAGCTGCTGTCCCAGCCAGCTGCACTGATGCTCTGGTTTGCAGCAGATCCCTGCTGCTACTGGAATTGGTGCCCTTCTCTGCAGTCACAAGCACATTTGAGAAGGGCCAAGAAGAAGTCTGTTTTCCCTGCCCCCAGGCACAGCAGGATTTGCTTAAAAGCCTTGCAAGACACTGCTTTGTTTGCTCCAGAGAGCACATGAACTGCAGGATTCAGCAGTACTTGCCCTTGGCAGTGCCCTTGCTGCAGTGCAATGGGGCATTTCCAGCGGGGAGGTGCAGAGGGAGACCCCATGTTTGTGGCTGCCCCCTCTTTTTGCAGAAGTACCCACTTAAAGCCCTTTTCTCGACAGTCTATTCCCACCGTGTTGTGCTCAGGAAAATAAGCTGGATATTTGATCTTGGACTTTGAGTCTCCACTGTACCTCAGTCTGTCCTTGTGTTACAGACTTCAGCCCAGCAGGCCCTGACTGGCACCATCAACTCCAGCATGCAGGCCGTACACGCAGCCCAAGCCACACTGGATGACTTTGAGACCTTACCACCTCTTGGACAGGATGCTGTGAGTGCCTCGTGAAGAGGGGGTACTGGCTTATTTGGGTTGGGGGGAACCTCTTTGGAAAGAGTTTGTTTGCTGGTTAGGCTGGTTGTGACTGGTGGTTTTCTCAGGAGAGGTCAGTAATTCTGGGAAGTTCTGCTCCCCACTAAGAGGTCAAGTTGTATCCAACTCTAGGGGTAGGAGCAGAAAGGATGCTTCATCTCTCACAGTTTTCCTGCCTCTCTCTACACTTTTGGCTTTAGAAGAGGGATGAGATGAGGAGTCTTGGATGGTAACAGTTCTTCCTTCCTTGCTTCTTTCTTGTCTCTTCTCTCCTGCGTCCCACTCCGTGAGCATGTGCACAACTGCACACAAGCACCAGGCAGGGCTTATCCTGCTTTCCTCCTTTCAGGCCTCCAAAACTTGGCGAAAAAACAAGATGGATGAGTCAAAGCATGAGATCCATTCTCAAGTGGATGCTATCACTGCTGGCACAGCCTCAGTGGTCAATCTAACTGCAGGTAGGTGGAAGATAGGGCTACTTGGAAGCTCTCTTTGTGGGAGAGGCTTGATCTCCTCTAGCCTTTGGCTGGAGTCAAGACTCCTGTCCCCTCTCAGGGTCTTGACAGAGCCAGCCTGGCCCAGCCAGGGCTAACTGAACCCAGACTACTGCCAATGTGCCTGTAGAACCAGACATGCCCCCACTGCTTTGAGACCCTCAGCATCCCTGTCTTTACTCAGGCTGTTCCTATTCCTTTCTCTGTTTTGGCTCTCTGAACAAGTGTGTTGTCTCTGGCATACCTGTGGCCACCACCACAACATGCTGTAGCTCTCTTTCCTCGTGTTATGAGCTCTGGAGATGCCCAAGCCAGCCTCACGACTAATGTGTCCATGCTCAGAGACTTGGAGCTAGGGGGTTTCTTTCTCCACTCCCCGGAAGGTGAATCCTATCAGTTACAGGCTCGGGAATACTTCTGGAATGTCACTGGAATGTGTCCATACTCCACTGCTCCTGTTCTCTCTCTCTGCAGGAGATCCAGCAGATACGGACTACACATCTGTGGGCTGTGCTGTCACCACCATATCTTCTAACCTGACGGAGATGTCCAAGGGTGTGAAACTGCTGGCTGCGCTCATGGAGGACGAGGGAGGGAATGGACGGCAGCTGCTGCAGGCAGCCAAGAACCTGGCAAGCGCTGTCTCGGACTTGCTGAAAACTGCACAGCCAGCCAGTGCTGAGGTGTGATGGGAGCAGGAGGGGTATAGGGGCATATGGGGCTGAGGAGGCGCATTGGAAGGAAGTGTGGGTTGCAGTAGGGTGAACAGAAGCGAAGGGGAGGAGCAAGGTGGGCTTGACTTCCAGCCTGAGTGATTTTTTGCCTCATTCCTTGCAGCCCCGCCAGAATCTCCTGCAAGCTGCCAGCCTCGTGGGCCAGACAAGCGGAGAACTACTGCAGCAAATCGGAGAAAGTGATACTGATCCTTGGTTCCAGGTGAGCGGTGAGGCTCTGACTGTACCTGGAGACACACACTCAATAAAACCATCTGCCTTTGCATGAGATTGTTCCAGCAGGAGCTGTCTGTGCTACAGCTTGGCCTGTGCATGGTGACTTTGCCAGGGGAAGGGACAGGCCATTTCCCATCTCTCTAGTTAGAACCCTGTTAAATAATGCCTCTTATCTTGTGGATTCCCATGTAGATTCTAGAAAGCCGGTGTGCTTGGATCCTGCCCACCTCTGACCCAAAGATGGTAAAAAGGGACTGTGGGCAGAAACACCGAGCCATGCCTCTCTCTGATGGAAGGGCTGCTCTTTTGGGACCAATCAGCTGAATTCTTTGGAGAAGGGCACTTGTCGAAAAATCTGCTTTTCTTGTGATTGACTCTCGGAAGTTCATGCACTCGGGTCGCTCTTCCAGTGAGCTCTGCCATGTTAGTTGCCCCCCGCAACAGCCTTCTGGTCTCCTTCTGCTTCCTCGTGCCACTCGGTGATGTTGACTTGCCAGATCAGGCAGCTGAACTGGCTGAAGCCTCCTGCTTTTTTGGTGAGTTGGAACCAGATGGATTGTCTTTTTATGGTTACTGGTTCCAGCACAAGGGGGATAACAGAGCATTCTGGAGAGGGGAATCTAACCATAGTATGGGCTGAAACAGGCTTCAGAACTCAGATGTGTCTTTATAGCATGGCCACATGGCCTGGGTATGAGCAGAAATTCCTTCACAGAGAGCCAAAGAGAACAGAAAAGCTAGCAGTAGGGTAGGAGCACATCAGAGGAAGACATGCACAGTTAGGGGAAAGTGATGGGCAGGAGCTGGTATGGGGGAGTGCTAGGACAGAGGCAGCCCAAGAGAGGCTGAGAAAGCAGCTCCAATTTTCTCAGCCCCTTGCAGATACCCCTGCGGCAAGTCTGACATCCCAAGTCTCTCATTCAACCAGTGGATGATACCAGGGCCAAGTGGCAGATTTCAGAACTGAACTGTAATTTGTACATGTACAAGGCACTGCCACTCAGCTACAAGACCCAATTGTATCCACTTCCCTCCTCTGTGCTCTTCTGTTGGGATTTCTTCTTTTCTGACATGGGTAGTTGCTGTGGTTTGGGGGCCTGGGGACTCCTGAACTTGGTGCATGTGCTGTCTAGACTATCATTATATCTAGAACAGTGATGGATTGCAACAGAAACGGGCTTTTCTTGCAGGAGGTGAGGAGAAATAGGTGGAAACCCAAAGGGGGGATGATATTAAATACTTTGGGGTTGATGTCAGGAGATTTCGCTGTAGTGGGATGCAGGTGTGCTCTGTATGTGTGAGTGTACTTGAAAAGAGGATTTGGGCTGGGCAGTTGTTAAGCTGCAGTTTGCAATGGGGTTGTACCTGCAGCAGCAGGCAGGGAGCTTGGTGCTATGAACAGCACATTGTGTCAGGGCCCTTGGCCATCGTGCAGCATAGAACAGTGGCTCTAGTGGGGCTAACGCTTGTGGGTGTTGCTGATAGAAATCAACACCAATTCTTAGAGCTGTGTCATCCTGTGAGGTCAGGTGTCCTTGATAGGAGGTAGCCTGTGTGTGTGCTGCTCAGTGCCTGTTGTGCTAGCAGGGCAGTTCTGTGTCTCCCCAAAGCCTGTGCGAAAGACAGCAAAGATGTAGCCCAAAGGTACAGAGTGGATGATCCTCTTGCCTGTCAGATATGTGCCCATGTCCCCAGAATACGACTGAGCAACGGGGGCAGCCTCTCCTGCTTGCCTGCAGTGTGGGCTTTGTGGGAGGGTAGTGCCGTAAGGTAGTGCTGAGGGCTGCCCACTGGGTGATTGCACCCATGGCTTGGTTTTGCCTGCAATTTGGCCAAAGCCAAGTGTTTTTGGGATGAAAAGCCTACTGTTGCTGATGGTGCCTTGCAGCAGGCTTTTGCTGCAGTGCGGTCAGGGATTTGATGCAGTGTGCGAGTCCTGGGTGTTGCAGATGATGCTGAATGTTGCCCGAGCTGCTGTTGGAGGTGTTTGTGGTCAGGACAGTGCCTGGCGTTGGGTACTGTTTCAGTGCGGGCTGCAGCTCGAGGCAGGGCTGCTGTCTCGCTGCCACTGTTGCTCACAGTGGGGATGGCACTAGAGTGTTGCCAGCCACTCCAGGTGTTCAGTGCTGGCCTGGGATGGATGAAAGGCCCCTGGAGCTCATGTTTCCCTGCTGAATATTTCATGAGAGCCACGTGAAGCAGCTGGTGCACGACTCCCATCATGGTTCCCGTGCTGACCCTCTCCATTGCCCCCAGGACATGCTCATGCAGCTGGCGAAGGCCGTGGCCAGCGCCGCTGCTGCGCTGGTGCTGAAAGCCAAGAACGTGGCTCAGAAAACCGAGGACTCGGCACTGCAGACACAGGTGATCGCGGCCGCTACGCAGTGCGCACTCTCCACCTCCCAGCTGGTGGCCTGCACCAAGGTAGGAAACCACCCTGGAGCCGAGCAGCGTTAACCCTTGCTTCAACATAGGAGAAAGCACTGCCTGAGGGGTGGCAACTCCAGCCTGTACCTACCTGTGGGAGGGACTTGGATCAGTTATTTACACTAAGAAAGCTGTGCTGTAGTTGTGTCAGGACCTCATCCTTTCGAGCTGCAACTTAGGAATTTGGGGCCTGAAGGCTCAGCTGCCTCTAGCTAAGCTTGTCTGGAATAGCTGTCGCTGTGCTCAAGTGCTGGGAGAAGCAGGGGTTGGGAGTAGTAGCTATGCGTGTTGTAGGCTGTCTGCTGCTGAGTAGAGAACAGCAGCTTTGCAGTACCAGAGTCCTGCTCACTACCCAGCCCTTCTCTCCTCCAGGTAGTGGCTCCCACAATCAGCTCACCAGTTTGCCAGGAGCAGCTCATTGAGGCTGGCAAGTTGGTGGCCAAATCGGCGGAGGGCTGCGTGGAGGCCTCCAAAGCAGCCACCAGCGATGACCAGCTCCTCAAGCAGGTGGGGGTGGCAGCCATGGCTGTCACACAGGCCCTGAACGACCTGCTGCAGCACATCAAGCAGCACGCCATGGGTGGGCAGCCCATCGGGTGCTACGACCAGGCCACTGACACCATCCTTAACGTCACCGAGAACATATTCAGCTCCATGGGCAACGCAGGTGAGAGCAGCTAATGGCACCTGGGGCAGGACATAGAGAACAGGGTAGTGTGGGCTGAAGAAAGGACAGGTAAACAGAGCCTCCTCTCTACCAGGATCATGCCTCCGTGTAACTGCTGTGTGCTCACTGGCGAGTTTGTGTCTTGCTGCAACCCCCTGCTCATGCTCCTGCTGTAGCAGGGTCTAGAACAAACCTGCTAAGGATGATAGCAGTGTGTGCAGAACCTCTAATAGGCAGGTATCAAGGATTCATTGGCTACTGCAGAAGCTTTTGCAAGCACTGACAGGCTGCCTTTCCTCCCTTTCCCAGGAGAAATGGTGCGGCAGGCTCGTATTCTGGCCCAAGCAACTTCCGACCTGGTCAACACCATCAAAGCCGATGCCGAGGGAGAGACAGACCTGGAGAACTCGCGCAAGCTGCTGAGTGCAGCCAAAATTCTGGCCGATGCCACCGCCAAGATGGTGGAGGCTGCAAAGGTTTGTTGCATGAGGGGCAGAAGCAGAGGGAGAAGCTGATGGCAGGATCAGCATCTGCTTTGGTAGCACGAATTGCTCCGTGTTAACCAATCTGATGTCAGTAGCAGCACAGACCTGATATGTGAGACCCTCAGCTCCCCAGCAGTCCCTGCTTGGGATAGTGGGTCTCTGTCAGGTACTTGCGTGCAGTTTCATAGCCAAGGCTTTCTCCTCTGCTCAAGGTGTTGGGAGAGCAATGAGATTGTAGGGTAGGGGAGTTGTTTCCAGTGTTCCAGAGTAAGGGCCTGCACTGAGCTGAGGACCTGTGCAGTGACATGTAGCGCTCTCCTGAAGCTACAGACGATAACCAAGGGGGGATGTTGTTAACTCCTGTATTGCTGAGCTCTTCTGCAGGGATTTTTAGCACCTCAGCATCTCCTTTTCCTCACCTCTGGTGCTGTAGGAAGTCAAACTGCTGGGGACACGGCTGGCTGTCAGGACAGAGCACAACAGCTGCTCTGTGGGAATAAGGGACCTGGAGGGTGCCGAAAGGTTTGATGGGTTTTGTGCTTTGTCCAGGGAGCTGCAGCCCACCCAGACAGCGAGGAGCAGCAGCAGCGGTTGCGTGAAGCAGCTGAGGGGCTCCGCATGGCAACAAATGCTGCAGCTCAGAATGCCATTAAGAAAAAGCTTGTGCACAAGCTGGAGGTAAGATGCCCAGCTTGGGCTCGGGCAGAGGATTGCTACAACGTGGGGAGGCACAGTTAGCTCGTGAGACCAGCTCACAAAACAGTGATCTTTGTACTTTCTGGAGTGATGAAACTACTTTCATAAAGTTAAGTAGTGTCCACACCATTCCCCATAGAGACCTCTTTATTGCTCCCTACTCTGTCATCTTCCTTCCTGGTCTCTGACCAGGTTCCTCCCTTCCTTTGAGAAAACTTCATTGCTTTGGGATGTCAAACTAATCCCCACATGAAAGATGCTGGGATGCCAAGTTGTTGCAGGCAAAGGCACAGCAGAAGCATGGAAGGAGCTAGGACGGGGAGTTGGGTACCCACTCTGTGCCAAGAGGAGTTTCTGGGCCAGGGTTTCAGGACAGACTGTCCTGTGCAGCTGGCCACTAACCTGGGTCTTCACCTCGCAGCACGTGGCCAAGCAGGCCGCAGCATCAGCCACGCAGACCATCACAGCCGCGCAGCACACAGCGCTCTCCAACAAGAACCCTGCGGCGCAGCAGCAGCTGGTGCAGAGCTGCAAGGTGAGGAGCCCCTCATCCCTACCCCGCTGTGCTGCGAGGCCCAGGCTGTGCCCCTAGCGTCCCTCCCTGCTCCAGCGCTGTCTTCCGGTGGCCAAGGCTGTGCCACCTGCTCCTATCCTCTCTGATCAACCATGTCGTGGCACAGCTGAGCCAGCTTGGCTTTGTGCTCAGCCACAGGAGGCTTGGCATGCGAGAAATAGCTTGTACCTGAGAGTCCTCAAATTCTGCCTTAACAGTAGCTAATGACGCATTTTTAATGATTGTTCCCTTTCTTGGAGAAACTGTCTGCAAACTGCAAAGGACGTTACACCACTGCTCTGAGAGGAAACATTTGGCCTTGACATCTACAAACCTCCCTCACCTCTGTGGAAAAATTATGGAAAATCTGACATGAGACTGTCATTATGTTCTCATGTTCTCATCTTTTAACATGTTAATTCTGGGCAATCTTAGTTTAAGAAAAAAAAATCATCAAACTGGAGTTGAGGCTTTTTGTGTTAACAGGATACCTTTTTATAAGATTGCAAGATGGATTGATAAAAAAGATCTTTAAAAGCTTAAAAGTTGACTTAATACAAGACAGTATCTTGACCGAGGTATTAGGATTGTTTAATATCACTAGATTAGCCTAAATGGGTTAGGAATTGTTGCTGGAGAACAGGCCCTATGGATGACCTTTGTAATGGAGTTCTGAGGGGACTAGGTTTATATCCAACTCTTTTTTTTTTTTTTTTTCTTTTTGCTTGTGTTTCATTTTTTTGACCGATGATCTGGGAATAAACACAGTCACTGTCGGTCAGATCTGCAGGTGGCAAAGCCGAGGGAGTTGCAGGCAGTGGGCAGAGCACACAGAGCAGCCTCAGTGAGGTGCTAGGCTGGACCAGCAGGAAGGCGCTGTGTGTGCTTTGCGTCTCCCCCTGACTTTGCCTCTCCAGTGACTCTCCTCTCTGGTCACAGGTTGTGACAGATCAGATCCCGATGCTGGTACAAGGTGTACGAGGAAGCCAGTCCCAGCCGGACAGCCCCAGCGCCCAACTGACTCTTATTTCTGCCAGCCAGAACTTCCTGCAGGTACCTGTACTCCCCTGTATCCTCCCTCTGCGAGGAGCATCCTCCATGGACTCCAACACTTGCACTCATTAGAAACTGTGTTGTGCTGTCTGCCCCCCCGAGGCACTGGGAAGCCTGTTGGACATGGGCAAGGAAGACACGCTGCATGTTATTCCATTCTCATGACCTTTCTTTTGGACTTGCAGCCCGGTGGGAAGATGGTAGCTGCAGCCAAGGCCACTGTCCCCACCATTACAGACCAGGCCTCTGCTATGCAGCTCAGCCAGTGTGCCAAGAACTTGGCTGCAGCTCTTGCTGAGCTCCGTAGGGCTGCACAGAAGGTAAGAGAGTAGTTCTTGACCAGCTGCAAGGCCTCAGTTGTACTAAGCATGAGAGGCCAGCACAGAGATGGGAATGGCCCTGTTGCAAGGTGAGTTCTCTAAAACACCAAGGTGAATGCAGCTGTTC
>VWPW01020933.1:0-21904 GCA_013389825.1 Crypturellus undulatus
TTACCAGGACTCTTTTTTTTTTTTTTTCCTATTAAATCACTTCTGTGCTGATCAGCATTGTAGCTCGGACTCTGTAACGCAGGTAGATTTGAATCCATGCACGCGTGCGCTCCAAATGGGACAGGCTGGGAGCCTCCATGTGCCACACACATGCGCCAGCCCCGGACGTGTCAGAGCCGCACACGCTGCCCCTTTCTCTTTGCAGGAACACTTTGTGTCTTCAATCATTTTGGATATTATTACTCCTTCGTCCTAGCACTTTGCCCATGGCGTGAGGACAGAAATGATTCTGTTTCCCACAGCACAGAACTTTGCCCAAGGCCAAACGCTCTGATTTTTGTGCTTCATATCATTTCCACAGCGTGTACGCTGGCTGTGATGGATGTCTTCTTGGTCACTTTGCCCCCTGAGTCCCTTTACTTTCCATCTGTGTTTGAAACGTAACCACTGTCATTACTCTGGCGTTTGCCCCTGTCGCTCCGCTGCCCTTCCTCTGCAGAAGCAGATCCAGAAGCTCTTGGGTCAGCTGTGATCATGTCCCCATTGACCCACCAGAACTCATTAGAAATTCTCAATTATCTCTCAAGTTGTAACTGAACATCAATTTTCAGTTAATGTGGGATAAATATTTTTCTCTTATTAATTGCTCTGAGGAAAAATATAGCTATTTCTATGGATTTTTGAGACTATTTACATAAGACTATTACTTATCTAATACTTTTAGAATCTATTCTAGCCATTTTTTTTTCTGGAAACAGTTTCACCTCAGTCCTTGCTTGCTTCCACTAGTGGGAATATTAAGACAAAAAGGAAAAAATATATATATCAGTTCTCTATGTAGACTTCTACTGCTTTCGCACATGCAAGATGTGCTGTGCAGGAATTCAGCACTCGGTCCAGGTCTGTCCACACTGTTACACTCACTTTCTTCTCGACAATCTCATTAGAACATTTCCATTAAACTTTTCATTGCCAGGTGCGTAGACAACAGAAGCAGAATCCGCATTTCTAACATTAAACTAACTTTTGCCTTAAGAAAACACAGATGTTGAAACGACATTATTCAGTGGAAAAAAGTCATTTTGTCATTTACTTTAGTAGGGCTAAACGTCAAATTTTGACCTGTTCATCTGAGAACAGAACTTGTGCCTCTGTTTAGCCACTACATATACATACATATACAAAACCTGTACGGAAAGCACCAGCTTTGAGTTACACCAGTTGCTTCGTTATGAACTTCCTCACAGTATTCTCTGAGGAGAATTAGGACTTCAACCAGCATCACTGCAGTGCAGGGAAATTTGGTGGAGAAACGGCTGCAAAGCAAGATTTGGGGAAAAAAACAGGCTCTTCCCTTTATCCTGTATCTCCTTCCCTGCCTCAAGGAAACATGGAGCGGGTCCTGCTGATACGAGGTGCACGAGGCTGGCATATTCGTTGGGGAAAAGAGCTGTTAGCTCCGCTGTGCCGGATGGCTGGGCAGAGGGAGGAGGCTTTTGTTCTCCTCCACCATTAACCCAGGATTTGCACATTGCTCTTTACAGATTTGGTTTTGGTCTAGTTGTTTATTTTAGTAAAAATGAGTTTCTGCTTGTTTTATTCCAAGAAAAAGACATTTTATAGTTTCTCTGTGCACTGTCTTAGGAAATTAAGGATTTGTTACACCATGAATTTGAGACCAGTAAAAAAGCACAAGAAGTTCACTGTTTCTCAATTAAAATGAGTTTGTTTCAAGTCAATATTTCTTCAGTTGCAGATTTACTGTATGCTACCTGCTAGTATTTACATAATATACAGTAATTGCTAAGAGACATGTTGAAAATATACCATTAGTATTATTTACTCCAGGAATCCAAGTGCAGAAACCCAAACATATCATGAATTTTTAATATTTTTCATAAAACAATGACCTTCTTTTTGCTTCAGACTCAAATATGGCAAAGAGAAGGTCATTGAGCTGAAATATTTCTTGCATACAGTAAGAGCCTGATCCAACAGCATTTGCACAAGTAAAAGTCCCATTGACTTATGTTAAATGTAGCACTTTTCTTACAAGAGAACTGCAAATTCAAGCACTAATTAGGTCCCTGGACAGAGTCTCAAAAGCACTGCTAAGCGAACCTCGGAAGCACTGATACTCTGCAATCTAAACACTATAAATATGGTAGCAACAAAGCTCAACACAGCAAACTTCACAGCCTCATCCCGCGGATCCGTATTAATGTAAATGGCCTTAGTCATACGCCGAGTTATAAATATGGGAACGGTTAAAGAGATTGCAGATTAGGTCTCGAATCTGAACAAACTGAATTTAGGCTTTTGAATTTGCCTAAATTGAGCATGCAGAGATATTCTCCTCAAGTGAATTTTAAAAGGATCTGAAAATAGCTCCTTGGCAAATTATATTTGACTTATGGGGAGTAGCCTGCCACTTCCTCCCGCAGACACACATACACACACACCATCACATTTTTCATATTTTCCTTACAGCAGGTTGGGTTTTCCTGCTGCCTTTTTTTCCCCTTAATTCAGATCTTACATATAATAACATACCAATTACTATATCTGTATTTTAATTCTATGCATATTAGGTATTTCAAGTTTGCAAATATTATTGCTTTTACCACTCCGCTCGCTCCACGTCCCCTTCACTTTCACACAAGCACGCTACACCAAAGTCCATTATTAAAGTGCCTGCAATTATTCTGCCTACCTATTACAGTTACATATATTTATGCATTTGCATAAAGTCTGAGTAGTGGGTGATTATGTAAGGATAGGGCATATCCTAGTGTTCAGGATAAAAGGATAGGGCTCTGGTATTGGGGAATCTCATTTCCCGCTCCAGGTAGGAAACTCCGGTTTCTCCCTGCCCGGCTACCTGCCGGAGTGCAGCAGGGTACAAGGAAAGGACTCCTTGAGTGGCAGATTCCCTCCGCTGCAGTAACTTATGGACATATAGGAAGAGCGAGTGTTTTCTCCTCGCTTTGTATCTCCCATTTTCAGGAAGCTGGAGCTGCAGCAGCCCCGGGGAGCCCTTGGGGACCGCAGGCGCGCTGCGGTACGCTTAAATGCATACCGGCCTTAATAAAGATGCTTAGAATATGGTTAACACCTTTTCCCCCTTGGTAACGGTATATCATTTGAACATGCCGGCGGGCTAACGATGTGTTAAAAAAGCCCCGTTCAGTTTTGTCGTCTGCGTTTCAGAAGTGTTTCCCCCCGTGTGAGTTTCTGAGCCCCTGAGAAAGGGTGCAGGCAGGCAGGTTTTCATCACCCGCAGCAAGCCGTCGCGTACAATGAATACACTGTACAAGCCATAATAAAATGATTCACAAGGTTTGGGTAGTTTAAGTTGCTGCTTTTATCATACAGTTAACTTGCATATTTGTGGCTCTTGTATTGCAGTGCTTTTAAATGGTGCAAATAAAGGGAAAATCACCTGACTCGTCTCAAAGAAGAGGGTGACGACACTTCTAACTGCAAGGTGATACAATATTCAAAACAGAGTATAGTTTGTTTTATTTTTTCTCTCTTTCAAATTATTCTGGAAACTTACACGTGTTGCTTTGGGCAAAAATACATTTCACTTGTTCTTTCCCCTCAGTGTGGATAACTGAAGATGGCATGAAAGCAGCCCAATCAATACCAGCGCCACAAAGGCATTATTGTATTTTAGTGGTAGAAACCCATGAAGGCATATAGAGAAATTACTATTTTTCTTCTACCCAGACAGATGACTTGTGTCATTCAGATTCACGGTACAAATGGCAACCACCCATTTCCAGCCTTCCTGTAAAGCATCAGCTTCCCAATGATACTGTGGCTGGTCTTATTATCATTGTCAATAGTTCCATTTGGCAGCCGACAGCTAATTCTTTTCATGTGCTAATGATTAATCAGACAAGTCTATTTGCTCATGTATCAGAATGTATTCGAAATATAGGTAATGAGGGACAGAATATCAATTTATGTATAAATGAACTAGACTTCCATTGGGTACCTATTGATTCAAGTCAGAGAATAAAGTAGAAAATGTACTATATGTATAAACAGTTAAAATTCAGTCAAAATGAATGTTTTAAAACCTTATTTTACTCTCTGCTCTGCAAGTTCAAGGGGATGTCACATTTAGGTTTTCCAAAACCAAAAGGCCCTAAAACAACAACAGAATCTATTGCTACGCTTATTAGCAAGTGTTTATATGTTACAGTCCAGATATTTCACTTGTACTTCAGAATTCTGAGCCCCGGGCAGCAAGTAGTTAAGTTTGTGCAATTAGCTAAATATGTGCACACTATTGATATTAAAGACTCGCTTATTACAACACAACATCCCACCTCATGATAATTTCCTGACCACCAGCAAATTCCTTGGGAATCATCTTGTGACTGACCAACGAGGCTTGGTGGTAGCTGGAGGAGATGCAAAGTCACCACGTATGACAACTGGCGGTGGATGGTCAGAGGAGGGGGTTACAGACACCGTTCCTGGGTGGTTTAAATGCTTGTCTGCCTGTTGGACAGAGCAGCGGAGTGACATGGCACTAGGAACAGCTCTCATCCACTACCTGCCCGTTGAGGTACATAAATCAAATTTATTCTAATTCTTTCCCAGGAGACAGGTTAAATAGGTGTTTTCTCCCCCGGTCTGCCACAGCTGGTTCACAATACTTGCCATTCTTGGCTCTACACAAAATATTATTGCTCAATTTATGCATCTATTGCTACTACATTCCTATTTCCCATAAATGTTGAGTCTCTCAACACAGATACTTCTCTCTGAGAGGAGCATCCGAAAGCAGGGAGGAGATCACCATGGGGCCAAATAAAATATAGAGAGTTCGAGGGGAGAAATCAAGTCCTCAAATGTCACTTTCAAACAAACTTCTCTTATTTCTCAGAGGAAAATATTAGAAATTCAGAGGTAAAGGAAATTTTCACTGTTACATACAACTCAAAAGAAATTTTGCCAAAATTAGTGAGCAGACCTAACAGAAAAACATGACTTGGGGAAACATAAGGAAGAAAAGCAGCAAAACTGTATGAACCACATAATTAAAAAAAAAAAATAGAAAGATTGGATTTGTCTTCACGGAAACATGGAATGAAGTTAGAAATTTTCAAAGATTCTTCACATGAACATGATTCAGATTTTCTATTTGTAACAAAATAAGGAAAGACCCGATGACAGTTTGGAGGTTGAGTTTCACAGCAGTCCTGAGCCGTGACGGACACCGCGAGAAGCTCTGCATAGCGGCAGCAACGCAGACCCCGCTCCCGAAAGGCATTTCCCTGACGTACCCTAGAATAACTTTACACCTTGGTCAGGACATTGGGAAAAACAGCCCAATTTAAACGCACAGCAACAGGCTTTTCAGTTTTGTTTCTGCTGTGGAGCAGTTATAATCAACTTTACTGTCCAAATCCACTTAAAACACTGCGAAAAATTACTCACAGCTGCAAAACACCAGCATAGCAGATTGGAAATTTCCCTAAATATGTACCAAAGTACATGCACAGGATAGGGAAAACGCCAAAACATTACTAATACAACGTGACCTCTTTCCAGACAGTTTCACTCTACTCTAAGCAGCCTTGAAATTTTATTTAATTTATGCAGACAAAAAGCACAACTGCAACCAGAACCCAAGACTACTTGAAAGGATATTTGACATGATAGCACCGTGATTAGAGATGAGAGAATTAATGCCAGCTCTGCTCCTGCACGCAGATAAACATGAAAGCTGCTCAACTTTATTCCCAATATGTAAATGGCTGGATGCTCTCGAGAGACACGCAGAGGATAAGCAGACCTTTGTTAAAAATGTAACAATATTTATACTGCGGCTTTAATCATGGGTAGGTTTTTCAAAATTTGACAACCTTTTCCATTCCCCTGGTAAGAGCTCTTCTGCGAGAGAATGTCTAATGCTGCTTCTTAGTTGGTGTTCAATAGAAAGCAGTCTATAACGCAATGCACTCCCTTTATGTGATGTTTAGATATGAGATTGATCTCAGAGGACACCCTGGAGTTCTGAAAGTAGGATTATTGGATTTTGTGGCTTTCTCAGATGTCAGAGATCTTTAAACAGTGTCTTGCAAAGTTGCTACATCCCGACTGTCTGTGAACAGCTTATGAACTCATCAGAGAAGATGGTCTCCATGTTAATTAGACTTTAAGGGCAAGATGCAGCTTCCCTTCTCATCAAATTAAATACTAGGACTTTCACATGCTGCAAAATTATTTACTTAATCGGGAGGCTTTTAAAAAAATATGCTGCTGACACGAGAGAGAATTGAGAGCAATAGAAACACAAAAGGCACCGTTACTGCCGCTAGCACCAGTTTGGAAGTTCTGCTCTTTCCTCAAAAATCCATTGGGCACTTGCTGAATTAAGAGAAAATGATTAGCAGCTTTAAATATAATTTTGATTTAATACAGTCTCTTTTAGGTATGTAAGTTTGACAGAAAAGTGAGAGAAATCACCTGTTCTGCCATTCACTGTATCAAAAGTTATTAGAAACATGTGCAGTCCTCAAATTAATTTCTACTTGTGTGTAAAAAAAAAAAAAGAGGAGATGGTAAGCTTGAGTTAAAAACTTAAAGCCTTTACTAAATCACATTTTATCATTCCTTGAGCTGGGATATGCCGGCAATGTTATTTCCATTTCATGGCAAATGTGAGATTCTGACATTTTGTGACATTCCTGTCCAAACCAAAACCATTTCGGAGTTGTCTGGGAAAGGGATTTACAGTTCTCTGCCAAATTTATTAGGAGCTACGTCTCAAAAATTACCGGGTGTATGAGGGAAGGCCTCCAGCTGCCCTCAGCCTTGCCCGCGCAGCAGGTTCCTCCGTGCCCCTCGCTCGCCCGCCGGGTCTTTGGGCATCTGCAGCTTCCTATGGTCTACGTAGCATCATCCACGGAGTATTTATATACTGACGCTGTCAGCTTAGACCTGTTTAGGTTCCATCCTGAAGCCCTTCCAGTGTTTCCTTTCCTGTTTTGTGGGTCCTCAAGCTCTGGCTGGTGAGGGGCCAGCAGCATCAAAAGGGGCAACCTGATTTCTGAGGTCTGTGATTCCAAGCTTGAGGCCACCGGTGAACTTAGGGCATCTGGATTTAGGCAACTTCCATCTTATTATTGGGGGTTAGCGGTGTAGGAGGGCCTCAAGGGGCTTATGTGCCCAGGGATAGCTTTACCTTAAAGGCCCTCTTTTTTATTGAGGTTTATTAAGGGAGCTTTGAATCCTTTCTCAAGAGTTTTTACTTCTACTCATATCATAGAGCAAGACAATTCATAACATTTGATTCCCTATCCCAGGCTTATACAGAGAGTTATAGAATTCACCTTCCATATTTTACAAAATATAATTTATTACTGAAGTGAAATATCTATTTCAAGATTTTATGATTCATAATGGAAAGTATCTCATCAAAATATCTTTAAAAGTCAGTATACTCCTCGCCTTGCCTTAATTAGTTTTTAGCTAATTTTCAGATTCATAACGTGCATTGTTCTTTACAAGGCAAGGGGGCACAACAGTCACGTCCACTTACTGCACCTCCCTGTCCAAAAGATATACAGGATCTCAGGGACAATCCTTCAAAACACAAATGTTGCTGCTGAAAAATGAAATGCAATACACATAACTGTTAGTTATTTTACCCTAGTAATGTAAATCCTTGTTCAAAGCTATTATAATAATTTCATGGAAATAATTACCCACTGAGCTAATAACTCTAGTTTTATGGACCATGTATGTATACTAGAAGATTAATGTCTCTCTCACAGTTATCTGCTATATGTAAGTATGCAAATTAAAAGACTGTTTTATAGAATCAGTAGAAAAATGCCTTTACGTTAAAATAAAAATTTTCTTAGTGATATGACAGATTTTCTTACTGTGGGCTTATTATTGTGAGCTATATCCACACTGCAAAATGTGTTTACTTCTGACCTCTTAGCTGCTCTTTTTACATTACAGGTTTCTCATACTCATCATTGCTTCCCTAGAAAAAACAGCAGTTCTAAGTCACTGTCAGTTTGCTACAAAGGTGCAGAAATAGGCTGGAGAGCAACAGCGTTCAGGTTGTCCACAGCAGTAAAGAGTGGTTTTGACTCTTTTTTTTTTCAAAATGAAAGAAAATAAACACGGGCAGCTTTCATATCCACAAAGCAGCAAAAAGGATTGCTCAACAACAACAGCGTACGCCTGGAACTTAGCACATTTCATTTGATTTTGTGCCAGTTTCACTGGCCAGGCCTCTCTAAGGTGTCTGACTCTGGCTCATGCCGTATCCTCACAGTGGGCAAACACAAAATATGAAGAATATATGCAATTATATATACGAACATGAGAATATCTGCAAAATAGCCTCTCCTTCCTTTCTGGAGTTCTGTAAGCTCCCCCACAATGGTCCTTTCCTAGAATGTCAAGATGGAAAACCCCCTTAAATTACTCATTACCACTGACAGATACAGTGCGGCTGGATCCCTCCCTCTCCTTGGCTGTGTACTGCTCGCTACGCTGTATTCCTGCATCCCGGCTTGTCTTTGGGGTCTTGTCAGAGCTCCGGAGCCTCTGAGCATCCCCTGGACGGGCAGCAAGCGCGGCTGATGGATGCGCCCGGCTCCCGGCGGCAGTCGGGCAACGGGAAAGTTGTTAGGGAGCGTTGTTCATACGTCAGCCTGCACGGCCACAATCCTGCAGCACAAACCCAGAGCGCCAGTCAGCAACTGGCAAGCATCCATCAAACGGGTTGCAAATCGAATGAACCCGCAACAGAATTATCCGCTGGCGGAGAGGGAGCCGCGCTCCGACGGCTGCGGGAAGAGCCCGGCGCTGCCTCGCGCATGCTGGGACCACGGCTCCAGCTTCCCCCTCTCCCAGACCTTGCACGAACACACAGCATTTCATAAAGGTTACCATTCTGCACATGATTCTAAACTGCAAAAAGTGTGGAGGGGCATCACCCCTCCTGCACTAACTTGCTTTATAAACACAGGTGAGAGCAGCTGACCCAGATGTATTTGGGATTCATTTTTTCATCATTTAAAATCTGTTCTACCTGCTGCTTTGTGCTCCGTGCAGGGTGCAACTGTAAGACATGGGACTGAAATATTATGTGCGTGGTGCTATACTGTTATGCCTAATTTCTTCTCGAGTTCACGCTAAACTGAGATGTCTCTTAGAAGTATTAGAAAAAGGCACTAGCAGGGAAAGTGAGGAAAAATGTCAAGAACTTGTAAATAAACAGCTGGCTTGCAACATATGTATTTTCTTCTATATTTTTCAGGTGCCACAATCTACAATCCATATCTGCCAGCCCTGTAGCATGCAGCATAATTTAACTGTAATTGATAATGTAAGGGCAGATGGAGAGAAGTGTCAGCTCCTGCTCACATCCTCTGGGGATGCTACAGAAATCAAAGCAGATGGTCCAATTGCTTCTTATTTATGTGTTGCTGCTAGCTCCTCTGCTTGCAGGATAATGGATCATTATTGCCTGCTGTGCACAAACACCAATATGCTTTTAAATCTGGTTCTCAAACCTTATGAAAAAGCACTATATTTCATATTAATTTGTGAAGCTGCACTTAGCAGGGTCCACTGATTTTAATTTATAACTTTCAAAAGAAGAAGGTGCAGCCATGGATTATTTTTTCAGAAAATAGCAAGTGGTCAGCTGAGATTTCCAGCAGAAGCACAGAGTAGTTAACTGTTCATACAAGCCCAGAGAATACACCGCAGTTATTTATGACCCCAGTGATGGAATACAGCAGGATTATATTCACTGACCAGTCTTTGCAATGAAGGCAAATCTCCTTAGAACAACGGCTTCAAACAGAGATAAAATACACGGATGTCACTTGAATCCGTTGTTTACGCGAGGACTTCCCGCTCATCCCGCACGCTCTGCAGATCTCCAAGTGGAGCCCCTTGTCCAAAACCTGTCACTGGGGGAGAGCGGCTGGACACCCCTGCATCAGTTCCAGTCACTCTAAACCATAATGTTTCACAGCAAGGCTGGTATTTATTTGCTTTGGCCACTCTAGTAAATGAGAAAGTTAAGTCACTGATTCATAAAATGAGATAAAATAGCCAGCTGCGGCTCTCTACTCTTGCAGAAATGCAGAATTTAGCAGGTTCATTGAAATTACCTATAGAGACCCTGAAGTTACAGATTACTTTTTTTTTTCAGATACTTAGTCCCAAGCTTCCCCCAACAACACATGGTTGTGTGACTTTAAAAAAAGTCTGACATCAAAGGACACGGAGTAATTATCCCTGTTATCACCTGCAGCATAGAGAGGTCTATCTAGCACAGCAGACACCTTTACAAACACTGGACAGCGGATGGCATTCGGCTGGATGAGCGGTCGGTCTGGGTGCTTCCAAGGGAACCACTCCGGCTCTCTCCAAGTATGGGGCCCAAGGAAGCACGAATGAAGTTTAGGTTAATCCACCACTTATCCTGCCCTCAAGGTGAATCAGTGAACGATTAACAGGAGAAAATGTTCAGTGTTTTATGCAGTGTTCAATTAATCCATTCATCTGCTGATTAGATTGCCTGATGACTAGAGCTGATACTGGACCCGTGTTTTATTTCCTACCCACCTAACCAGACATTGCAGTGCTTTGGTTCATAGTACGAAACTGCTTTGGCAGTGCTCGAAGGAGTTTTGAGCAGGCATGTACAAAAACTATGGGTTTTGGTTAAGTCTCTCTTTACCAAAACCAATGACAGGGGCAGTATTGTCCCTGTAAGGAAAGAAAATAATTACTCTGACAAACACGTTTATCATGAACAGTATTTCGCTCTTTGATGAGGCAAACTGCCACCAACTGATGCAAGTTTTGGGTGCGTTCAGCAGTCGCCTCCAGGATAAAGACAGGTTCAAGATACCCATTAGCCACGTTGAAATAAACTTTGGGTGCTAAAAAACAACTTTGAATCAGTAGTGACAGATCTTCTGGGTTGGTTCAAGGACCTCTTCAAACCACCAGAACTAGCTCAGTGACACTGTCTGCCCTGTCAAGGACTGCTGAACGTTTCCTGTGACGTTATGAGCTATGACTCCTCTAAAGAACAAATATGTTTGAGACCATGTAAGCATATTTAAATATTTGTTTCAAATAGTCTCAAGGCAATTAGGATCCTTCCCTTTGAAGACAGTGGGAATTTTTACTTTGTGATATTATTTAGAAGTCCCTGTAGAAGTGCAAAAATGACTGTAGATTTGAGGGAAATTCATCCCTTTCCCTTCAGTGTAACCTCTTACAGGCGACAATCTTGTTGCAGTGGCTCAGATTAAAGTCCAGCATCTTATACGCTCAAGGAGGGATATGCTCCAATTGTATTTTAATTAACTTGCTCTTACAAATTAACTTTAAAATGTAGCTCGAAATAGTTCAAGGGAGTTTATCAATTGCGTCTCCTGCAGTTTAGCTGTTTCTTAATGATGTTTCCCAGCACCTTGGGAAAGGAGTGACGGAGGTCACAGTAAGAGGCAGTTACAAAACGTGCCGTGTTTTGCTCTCCTGAGCATCTGCTTGCTCTGCACTGAAACTCTCATACCAGGAAGCCTTCCAGCGAGGTTCGGTAGGTGCTAACACTATATTTTCATCTATGCTCTTGCATATAGATCCTGGAAGACCAGATTACCACCTTTAAACAGCTCTGCATGCTACAGCACACAATTTTTAGCATATCCTTTTGAGTGCAATAATGTCAGCTTTGGTTGCATATTTATACTTCTGCAGTTTTAATCTGATTTTTTTTTTTGTTAACAGTTTTAATCTACTCACGCTGATATTAAACTTCTCAAGAATACACGGTAAAATTATGTTAAAACACTTAACACAGAAGCGCGCCTCAGTACCGTGCAAATATAACACAGTTTATGTCAGACGTGTAATTGCATAGTAACAGTCCTAGAGAAATATAATTAAACTTGCTGGAATATTGTTGATAGCCGCACAGCATTCTAATGTATTTCCACTGATGGTATCGTAGTAATTTCTGACAAATGAACACCATCGCATCAAGGCACTTGGCTTCCCCATACCAGGTAACTCGGTGCCTTTTTGTGCCTACAGCTGCTGCCACTGAACTTTCCCAGCACGGGAATCACGTGCAGGATGGCAGGGCCAAGGAAAGGGGATGTGGGAAGGTCAGAGCTGTGCTTGGAGACCTGTCCTGCCTCCCCGTGCCCCTTCCATCTGAGCAGAGCGCCCAGGGCACGCTGCTCCCGAGGGCTCCTTTCCCCAGGTTTCCTGAGGCGGCGTCACAGATGCAGGAGGGGATGGGTGGGTTATAACAGTGCTATTAGTGCAGTAGATTACAGTTAAATACCGCGTGCTTTCCGGCTGGCGGCCAGATGTCAGTGTTGCAGTGAGCACAGCGCACGTCGCCCCGTGCTGCACCACGGCGTACGCGGACCGCTTCGTTTCTGCTGCGCCCGTCAGTGGCACCAGGAGAGGTTTCAAGCTGCCTTTTGGCAGAACCAAACCATCTGCAAGGGGCCTCCAACATCAGCGTGAGGGAATTTCCCAAGGGCAGGATGTTAGCACAAGGATCGTGCATCACCCAAGCCTTCAAAGCAGAGCTTAAGTGGGAATTAAGGGGTGACTAGGTTGAGCTGACCCCTGGCACACGCTGGATACGGTTAACTCTGTCGGACTTGCACTGCTGCGAACTTGCGGGTTCTGCACCGCGTCCAGGGTGACTGCACACCACAACAACCATTCCTGAAGCACGTGCCTGCATCCTTCCTTACAGAGTTAGCTTAGATCCAGCTCTTAGCTTTTTCTGACACATCTTAAAAAGATCTCAGCCAGCAGACGGTCTTTAAAATCTCTGGCATCTTCAATTTTATTATACTATTAAAACAACAACAACAAAAAGCTTTTAACCCTTGACTTTCACCAAAATAAAAGATGAAATTCTGTTATCATCAATATTAGGTTAAATCAGAAATATTTCAAAGTCTGCAGATGAGTCATTCCTCAATTAATCAGAGTTGCAAAGTAGTTAGGTCCTAAGAGATTAAATCATAACAGAATAGTACTAAAACTGCTCCCTGCCAACCCCTTTGTAAGCCTCATTGACTGCCACAACATTACAATTCCTGAGCTGGAACAGCACTCCAGTGGGGAAAATGAAATTAAAATCAATGCTGGACACATAAGGAACAGAACAAAAGTTTTATAAGCACAATCAGCTTCAGAGTTGAAATTAGGTGACATGTTATGAACAAATCCAATTCCTTGCCCCCAACGCCCAAAATATTCAAAGACCAAAAGTAAATAGTTGGATTTTTTAAATCAGATTTCTGGCAGCTTGCAGAGTGTTCGTCGTACTTGATAGCACTCATCAGAATTCATGGCTTTTTCGGAGGAAGATGTGGCTAATATTTCAACCTTAAACCATAGATCAGGGTTTTTTTTCTGACTCTAAGCAACAGTTACGATGAAGTGTTCATGCTGAATGCCATTTTGGTCTACTAGGATGAGTAAATACATTTCAGTTTTGATAGCTTTTCACGGCAGAAGAAAATTGTAACTGTGCGCATGTAAGTAATTCACCCAAATTTATAGAGCTAAAAGCATGTGTTTAGCTGCTCACCTGATTAAATACACAGGACAGTTAGAACATCTATTTCATGTAGCACAAATATTAAAAAAACTACTATGTTCTCTAAAGCTGTTATTTTGAATACTTTAAAAATCAATAATGTTCCTTTCTATAACAAAGAAGCAGTTGTTTAATACCTTAAAGCAAATGGATTCTCTCCGTCAGTGATTAGACTCCTTCAGCTCTTTCTGGTTAACACAAATTTTGATTGTCAATCAAATCTTAAATCTCTGTACTTGCTATCCAAACAGTCACCTAGAATTTCGTTCCCTAGTCACGTTCCTGCCATAAAATAAATTAATGACACACTCAATCATTCATTTAGAACACGAAGAAGCGTTTCTTAATAATAGTTTTCATATTAACTGGCTAAATTTGAAAGATAATTTAACATCTCTCTAATTAGAAGAGTCACAGACACTTACACAGTAGGTGCTAAAATAATTTTTCATAACCTCATCTGAGACTTTGTGTAACCTGAACACACACTAGTAAGTCGAGTAGCTGCACACGTTATTTCAACTCAATTCCCAATGGGAAAAAGGAGCACATCCAGGCCTGGCCTCCCTGCGAGTGGAGGGACTCGACGTCTCTGGACCATGATCTGGACTGCGGCTTGGGAACCTCATGGGAATTTGCTTTTCCTAGGAAGCTTTCCCTAAACTTATTTCCTATTTCTGAGCAGGGAATTCTTTGCTAGCTTTTGGGGATGGCAGATGTCACCTCCTACCACTTTGCAACAAGGTGCCATCCAGCGAGACAAGCGCCAGGTTGCTCAAACCCTTGTGACGGGGAGGGGAGACTACAGCCGCGCTGCCAACTGCTCCTGGGATTTAACTTACAAGTAAAACTTGGGCCTTACTTATTCTGTCAGGGCTCCACTGGCACTCAGGGAAAGGAGCCAGGACAGTTTTTACGCTCACCCCATCTTCCTTCTAGACAGAATTAGCGCTCAATACACAAATAATTTGAACAACTCAAACTGCTGAAATAACGGCGGTTCTGCTGGTTTGGCAGCGAACGTCTGGTCGGAAGGATTTTTGTTTCGTTTCCTCTTCATTTCCAGGGGCAGTGCTAAAGCAGTTAAGCTTCGGGTCACCTCACCATCGTTCAGGGAGTTTTTGTCCTCGGCTACATTCAGGATCACCAGGCAGCTAACGCCTACCCAAACAATATCCGACCAAGATCTTTTTCTTTACTAAAAGGAGGGAAATAGAACAAATTCTTCAATGCCACTGTCGCCTGATTATTCCTGATCAGATCGTCTCCATCCTGCAGAGCAGGTACAGGCTGCTCACACCATTTCTGTGAATCCTACCGACCATGAGGCAGTTTGTGGCTGGCTGCAATTCCGGCTGCCATCGGCAGAGATTTTCTCATGACTTTTGTGCAGAGAGGTGCGACATGAATTATCTCTGCCAATAGGAGAACCAGAGCAAAAATAACAAAAAAAAAAGGCTCACAGTGAAACCCCTTCTGAAGAGCGCTGTTTCGCAGGCACATCGCTTCTCTTCTTGAGCAGAAAAACAGCCTGTTCTTAAAATAGGCTCCTCATTTTACACACCAAGGCCTCTCTGCCACCTACATGCTGTGCACGCAGTTTTATTTTGGTTTGCTGGGAGGAGCTGCAGTGCAGCAGCTTAATTCTCTGTGCTCATGATGGGCAGGAATAGAGGTAATCGGTTGTTCTAGACCGGCTCAAAACACCATTTCCCACACATATGAACAACGTAGCAAAACCCAAGAAAGTCATTTAGAATATAAGCTAAAATCTTAGTTGGAACTTAGAAATCAAAACATAGAAGAAAAACTATTGCATTTCAACTTGCTTTCAACTCCCATTTGAGATAATTTCCCGTATCCTCATGAACTACAAGATTTGTGGATGTATGTGTGATATCACATGAAAGACAGAAACCAAATTTAACCTCTGAATCACACCACCATATCTATGGATTTTTTCCCCCCTCTGGAATAATGCAGTTTGTCCTCCTTTTACAAAGGATTTTTCCACCATCTCCAGTTCACATGCATCCAAGGAAAGTGCACCAGACCAGGTGAGCAGAAGGAGAATTTGAGCCAATGCATATAAATTATAACTTGGATGTCATGTTACAGTAAAATAGTTTTGTTATCTTTAAACCCTGAAAATAGTTTCTTCCTCTTTCAATTACAGAGGAACAATCTGTTTCTTAATAGGTACAAACACTTTGAAGTTTAAGCTCCAGATAAGCCTTATAGGAGATTTAGTGCAGTGAGTTTGACTGAAGATATGCCTTAGTATCTCTAAGAAAGTGTAATAGGAAAGTTGAACATGAAAGGAACCAAAGTCTGTGCTCAGTCCATTCCTGCAACACTTTCAGAGCTAGCAAATTCACATTATTGCCCAGTATTTTCATTCTATACATTTGAGTAACTTTTTGCTGTTCCTGTGGCTGCTTCTGGTTGTTTACACCAAATATTAAATATAGTTCTCTGTGTATGCAGAATGATACTTTGTTAAAATTAATTTTTCCTCTACACTTCGTACCATGAACTTTTTAGTTTCTGACTCTAGGACTACGATCCTATACAAAGTTAGAAATATTGGGAAGTTTCTATAAGTTATAATAAACCCCTTGAGTTTCATTTCCACAATATGTTCATACATAAAATGGACTAGAACAAAGCAGCAAGCTGCAAAGAAGTTTGAAAAAGCAATGCCATGATGGCTAATATTTTGCTTCCATGTCTTCACGAGGGAGATGCTCAGTCTGTATACATCCTTTTCATAAAGGGTTAATAAAAACAGGTCTAGATTGCAACCTGAGCAATTCCAAACGCACAAAGGACAGCAGCTGGGGGCAAAGCAGGACCTACACTTCGTTAGGAAGCACCAAGCGGGAGTGCCAGAAACGCCTGCAGCACGAGACGCTTATTTAGGCCTGGGGAGGACAGAAAAGCACCTATTCACCCAGCTGCCACAGTCACATTAACGTGGGTGCTACTCACAGACTTCTTGTTAGACACTGGCTGCCGTGAAGGTTTCAGTGTCATACCTTGGAATGGAATTATTTCTATTTGAGCTGTAGGATTTACACTAAAGATACATTCACTACAGTTACCAACTTTTGGTACCCTGCACGCTCCCATAAAAAGGTTGACTTCACTTGCAATCAGCAGCAATCAAGGAAACAATAAAGGATCGGGGGGTTGTTTGCAATCTTCCAAACTAAAAACAAAATGTCAATGACAAGTGTCCAAGTCTTATATTTAATTTCTTTCTATTAAAACAACAACGATCAACCAAAAAAATTACATTCTTCAGTTCTTAGAATATAATAGCTCGGGTATAGCTGGTTAATGCCCAGACTTTGAACATGTACATTGGTTCAACTAATTAGGAGAATGTATGAAAGAATTCTTTGTTTTGCAAATTGGATAATACAATTCTGGCTGTATTTACTCTTGTTACCACCAGGTCAGATGAGTGACGCACTTGCAGCTGTAAAAGGTTTGCTTTATGCTAGTTTGGCCATTAATTTATGACAAATGCTGAAATCTTCCTGCTTTTGTATTTTGTGTTGGCTGACAAACAAATCTAACAGTTCCATTTAATGGAACTTACTGTTTTCTTTTTTTTATTTTCATGAGTAAACACACTGCAAGCACAGCCAGTTCTCAAAAGATGGAAACATCCTGGTCTCTTATGAAGAGTCATAACCATGTGAAGAGTCCGAGTGTTTAAAGCATACGTGCCCATAGCATCATTTACACCATTGCTATTCAGTTATGGCCAAGTAGCTGCAATTGTAAGTAAATATAATTATTCCCTTCTGCTTTTAGGAAGGTTGTTTTCAGTTGTGTCAGACACCGTCGGTTCCTGCTGCTGCACTCTGCAGACCATTTACCAGACAGCAGCCCCGTAAAAGCCTGTTCCTACAAGCTGAGTAGGCTCGGGTTATAAGGTTGTTCTTATGGACTTCATCCATGTATCCAAGTAAGGATGCTTCTACAGTCAAACCCTAAAGGGTGCTCACGTAGCAATAACAATGTAAAAGAGAGAGTAAAGCTGTATAAGTTCCTTTTTGTTTTTCCCTGTTATCAAGAACTCCAGATCCAGAGGCTGACATTGACTTGCTTATGAGGAATCAGTGCCTTTCTCATCCCATAAGCAAAGCCACCACCTGCCTCATCTCAGCCTCTGAGTCCATCTCGTATGAAAGGAGTCATCACCAACAGCCTGTTACCTCCTCCATCCCATTCCTATCGAACCTCCTGTTCTCAAGTTTTGGTCTTGTGAATCACCCAGAGTCAGGGAAAAACCACAGTTCCCCAGCCTGGAAATCCTTCCATTTCCTGCAGTTTTTATGGCCCTGCTTATCCCTCAAGTTAAACAGGGACAATTACCTGAATGGGCAGGGCCCATGCACGGCTAAATGGCAGAAAGAGCACCCTAAACCGCACAACGCTGGACTGTGAGGCACCGTGAGCTGTACCATTTTCGTGGGGAAATGATTTGTCTATATAATATTGCACAGGAGCAGCTAAGCCTATCCCAAAAAGCAGCGAGTATTTTACAGGCTGTTGAATTTCAAAGCTAGCGCTAATGTTAGGAGGCACTGGGACTCCTCACATGCTAAAGTACTTTGCCAAAATGGGGCAAGATGAAAGGAGGTGAAAGTAATGAGCGGCTCCAGGGTGTGTTTTTGTTTTTAGCCAGAGAAGTTTTATCATTGCCTTGAACAGGGCCAGCCTGGTATCCCCAAAATTAAGCAGCGAGTTAGGTAGTTGCATACATTATAGGTTAATACGCCAGTTGAAAAGTATAATGGTACACAAGCAGCATAGACGTTATCATAGCACCACCAGACTAATTAGTACATCTTTAGCAGATTATGATGGCCCCTTGTATCATTTTACATCTGTTTCTGCTTCAGCAAAGATCCATAGGCCTTAAACTGGAGGCTGATAAGATGAAATTTGGGTATATTGTTTTCAGCTGTATCAACAACAAAGCTGACAGCCAGTAAACTGAAGGCATGGGTTTTCTTCTCTCTCTCTCTCTTTTTTTTTTTTTTAATCCTTTTGCTTTATTCATTCCTAATTTACCTATTTGTCCGTATTTTACAGCTTCATTCAGTTTGCGTCTGCGTGGAGTTTAGAGCCCCCGCGCTTCGCTCGCCCGAGCCGGCCGCGCTCCCCTGCAGCACGGCTCCCCGCGCTCTGCACGGTTTATTTCACTGTTTGGAGCAGCTTTTATGAAATCGGCAGCTAGACGGAAGGAAATCATTTGCATACTTGGCTCCATACACCTGGAATTCCTTAATTTTAGGGATTAACAAAATGAGTCTAATAAAAAGCATAGGGCCTTGTTAATCAGCTCTGTAAACTCCCTTCATTAGCTGTTACTTGCTGCCAACATGAGTGCACATTTCAGGAAATTTACATTGTGCAGGTCAGTTATTACTATTTTATGAACTGATTTCTAATTTTATGTGACACAGTTTGTGTTTTTAGTGTTCCTAAAAGTTAAATAACTTTTTTCTTTCTTTTTTTTCCCCCTTGGATAGTGTATGCCCTTGTGCGGCCTCGTTCATGACACTTTCCATACACTAGGTGTATAATAACACGGGTTTACTGAAGCTGACAATACAATATAGTGTAATTAATATAAACACACACATTGTAGTTGAGGCGCTGTGGAAAACTTTCCTCCAGACCATAAAATGTAGGTTATAAATGCCTAAAGTTTTGTCAGTGCACACTTCTTAAACCAGAGGAAAAGATTCCAAAACTTACTATGAAATCCGGTGATCATTATCACTGTGTCTCACTGTATCCCGCTCAGCAAGTTAAACTCATGCTTTCACGCTCTTCCATGTGACTTTAGGTACTCTTGACTAGATCTTAGCCTTCTCCTCAGTCTGAGAAGCCAAAATGTCACCGTCAACATCCTAGAGACGACCGAGCCAAAGGGCTCGCATGGGACGGAGCTGGGCTCTCTCTTGGCTGAAGCTGCCACTACTATGATTCTCACCTCTCATTTAATTATCTCAAGCACACAAAAGCAGAGTTGAACAGAAATATCAAATTCTATTCCAATTTACTATCTAATTAATAAATGATTCTATAATTAAAAAAAGTCTTCAAATACTTGAAGTTTTAAGAGTAGTAAGATTCCTATGGATATACTGCCAGCAAACTAAGGGACTAAATTCTTCAGATAAATCATTCATTGTGAATTATTCACTTCACTAACACTGTTACCTAACTCACCGAGGGTGTCATGACAATTAATTAATATTTAGAAAGTGATTCAAGAGATGGAATGCG
The DNA here is from genome assembly GCA_013389825.1 of Crypturellus undulatus. Taxonomy (NCBI): domain Eukaryota; kingdom Metazoa; phylum Chordata; class Aves; order Tinamiformes; family Tinamidae; genus Crypturellus; species Crypturellus undulatus. The sequence continues at coordinate 19,961 of VWPW01020933.1, forward strand.
TGATGAAAATGCTAAAATATTATTATATTCAAAAACTGCTGGCTTTGCCTGCATACATGCAGAATAATGTGGACAATTTTGCAGAAATTAAAATTTCTAATAATTTCACACTTGTTTAAAGGACCATCAGGCTACTTCAAATTCATAGAACATTTTCTTTTGGCAAAATAAACACACTTCCTTGTGGATTTATGTTATTAAGCCATGTGCTAGATGCCTGATATCAGGATAATCTCAGTGAGAATCAGTATTAAATGACGTTTTTGCATTTTTAGCAGTTTTGCTAAACATGAGAATTCTTCTCTCTCATGTTCCAAAACCTTTTGATTTATTTTAGTATTTTCATCTTTAGGCTACTCTCACTTTGTATTTCTCTATTTTTATTTCCTTGCCATGAAAAGGTTAGTTTCTTAAGAAAAAGTGAAAAAAATGACATATTTCTTCCTTTTATTTTGATAATTCAGGAAGAGAATAATTACTTCTCCAGCAGCAATGTCTGTTATTCAGTGGTGTTGCTGCCTCCTGGGAATAAATTTATTTGATTTTTTTTTTTTAATAAACAGTCTGAACCTTTTTCTGTTTTCTTTTTCAAGCAGGCATAATGTTTGTGCTGGAAAATAAAGAGAAGCTTTTGCAAACCTGTATTTAGTACCATGAAATATTGCTACATAATCTTCCTTATAGCTGCAGCTTTGACAAGCTGACTATATTGACTTTTTGTGTGTGCATATATATCCCACTTTTAAAATAATAAAAATGAAAACTAAATTCCCAGGCAATACAGAAATCAGAAATGTTGCCATCTTGCACATAATATAGTGGATTTTCAGAAACCATCAAGATACTCTCTCTGTTTGTGTGAATAAAATTCCTTGGTACTTGAACTAGAGTACACACTATAGAGAAGAAACAGCTCTTAGAAATCCCTGGCAACTGAAGACGCACTGTAGAGTTGCTGACCCCATGAAACCACTCCAAAACTAGTATCTAACATTTTTTTTAACCATAACTAAATTAATGGGCGTAGTAGCTTAAAACAGCTACTCAGTAAGATGAATAAATCTGCCTGTTTTATGCTGGGGCAAAGCAGGCTGAGTACAGACTCTACATCTGGCCTGATCTTAAGAGCATAATGATTTTGAAAATGATGATAGTCTCCATGCAGGGCTGAAATAATATCCCTGCACTCGTCGTCACGCATCCTTGCTGCAAATCTGCAGCCGATATTAACGACGGGAAGAACAAAGAACATTATTTAGGGAATTTATGCTTCGTGCTCTTCCCTTCATATATTCTCCCTTTTTGGACTGGAGAATCACAGCAATATCCAGACCTAAAGGAGAAAACTATCTAGGGAGGATTAAAACTGGCGAGGTTATTTCTAGCTGGAGTGAGAGGCTGAACTAAGCCACCATGGGCTACAGACCTCCTTCCACTAGCGACCCTGGTCACGTGCCACCTGCAAGTTTCCATTTTCACAGTATTTTGTTAGAAGGGACAAGACTTACTGATAATTTGGGGACAGGCTGAGACATTTTCAGAAGAGCCTTTAGAAACTCCCCTAACTTTACACGCTCTGCTGTTGCCCAGCCCTATCACCCAAACGCTTTATCAGTTAACCCATCTTTCCCTCTACGTCGCACTTCCCTCTTGTGCATCTTGATGACTCTCAACTTCACCTTAGCTTCCCTAGAGAATAAAGCATATTAAAAGCAGGGAAAATAAAATAAAATCAAACAACAGAAAACAGTTCCCATGTTGATGGCCGCCGGTATCAGCTCACGGGGCAAGTCAATAGCGTCCAGGCTGCCGCTGCTCTCTCTGGTGTCACTGNCCTGTTGCCCAGCCCTGTCACCCAAACACGGTATCAGTTAACCCATCTTTCCCCCTATGTCGCACTTCCCTCTTGTGCATCTCGATGACTCTCAACTTCACCTTAGCTTC
>VWPW01020938.1:0-40464 GCA_013389825.1 Crypturellus undulatus
TTTCCTTTCCCTTTCCTTTCCTTTCCCATCCCATGGTGTATGCAGAGTTTCCATGATCACTCTTCTTGTACTTCTCTCTCACACTCATGTTATGTTTGCTGGGCCTTTGCTGATGCCCTCGCTCTGAAGATTTGCTGGGTGCATGGTCCAAATTAATTTCCTCTATCTTCGGGTGACAAACTAAGGATCTGAGTTACAAGTAGGTTTCCTGTAGAGTCAGGATAGGGGAGGACAGGCAGTCATAGAGGTGCTAAAGGTCTTACATGCTCATCAGTGTTTTTGCATGAGTATGCTTCTAATGGGTCCTCTGTTGTGAGGAACTACATAACCTAAGGTGAATCCTAGTGGTGAGGAACTATAGCTGGAGACAAAAAATAAATAGTATAGCATCACCTAATTTGAGTAAAATGGGAATAATTCAGTGTGAGGATGCAGCCTAAACCATTTTGAGTTTTATTTTATTTTATTTCTGCACTTTATTTTGCACCTCTACATCATTATTTCTGCACAAGACAATCATTACTTAGCACAGCTCTCGAGAAAGGAAAATTGCTCTTAGCTACTTTAGCCTTGTTAAAATCAGAAATAAAATTTCTGCAGACTTCTAAGACACAGGAACAGGATTTCAACCATGGTGCTACTTTTAGTATTGCAGTTTATTTTCAGTGCAAAACTCAGGCAGACTTGTAGAATCAACCCAGCACTAAATTAAGTCTTACTAGGGAAAAAGAAGAAAATAAAGAAAAAAAAAAAAGTAGCTCTTCCCACATTTGTATTGGGAATCAGAACACAAATCTCTGAAGAATAAAAGCTTTTCCGATCACTGTTAAGTAAAATATGCAATGCCTGAATTCATTATACACATCTTTTTTTCAGCCAAGTGATAACACTTCTGTTATACAAACAAGGGAATTTGTAAGGAGGAGGCTTCAGTCAATACAATCAATATCCATAAGTAAAATTTACTTTAGCCATATATTTTATTTGGAATTTGTATGGAATAATCTATTTATTTTCACACAGATGCACAACAGGCATCATAAATAGGGGGATCCTGTCACTTTTCTTGTTTGTAGAGCCTCTGTTAAGGAAGGGACATTTTGACTCATCACACACGCAGAAAAAGCACATCAGACCATTTTCCATTTCTTTCTCTTTCAGAGCTCAGATGTCAGCACTACTTACAAATGACCAAAATAAATCTCAAAAGTTTTCCTATAAACAAAGTCTCAGTTTCTACTACCTGCTTGAGTTCATTGATTAACCTGTTTTATAAGATAATAAAAAAAGGAAAAAAAAAAAAAAAAGAAGAAAAAGAAACAAAGAAACACGGATAGAAAGCATCAATTGCCCTAAGGCATTCCAGTGCTTTACTCTTTGGCAGAAGTTTGTAAGTCATGACTAGAGATGCATAAATGTTGCTGGGTTCAGTCTACACTACAATAGTCTGTCATCTGCTCTGGAATCTTTTCCAGGAGGAGGAATGGGTAATGGACTCTTCTGTCAGATTTGCACTATATTACACAGACTCAAAACACCTTATGGACCATCAGACCCACTAAATGGGCCGTAACTTAGGTAGGCACCACTGGACCTGTGTTCAAGCTAGCTGCTGAAAAAATGGGTCTGCATACATCTGTGGAGTAGAAAGAAGTAGCCGTAATACCTGGGTGACATCTCTGGAGTAGCTAGCCCATCTTTCCTTTGACTTTGTGGGGATTCGGCTTCTGGCAAGGGAATATGATATGTTGAGGGTAGCTACATTTTATTCCTAAGCCCTTTTGGAAAGTGCCTACATCTATACAGCAGTGGGACCTGATCTGGATAAAGAGAGGGAAGTTTCCTCAGTTAAGCTGAGAACAAGAAGGGATGCCCAGTGAGATAGACTGGAGAGGCTGTGGAGTCTCCTTCTCTGGAGATCTTCCAAACCTGCCTGGATGTCACCCTGTGCCACGTGCTCTAGGTGTCCCTGCTGGAGCAGGGGGTTGGACTAGATGATCTCTAGAGGTCCCTTCCAACCTTAAGCATTCTGTGATTCTGTGAATGATAGAGGAATGGAGAAGGTACCTGTGCCAGGTCCATCCTGTGCCAGCAGGTATCCCCCCATGGATGACTTCTTCTGGGAGCATATGTCACATTTGCCATAGAGCTAAATCTTGGAATGATGGAAGAACTGCCTACAATACAAAAAATGAAACACATAGCTACATTTCAGACTTCTCTCTTTCAAAGCTCGCAAGGAGAAACTGCAAAAAGAAAAAACTGGGGTTATCCCCATTTTATGGGTGGAAAGATAATCAGAGTCTCTTGTCAATGAAAGTTTCTCACTTTTTCATCAGAAGGAACACTCAGATGTTAAAACTAAATATTTTAACAGAAAGGATCTACTTATATTAAGTTTTTAATTGAAAAATGTACTTACATATAATACATACATATAACATCTATATAATACATATATTACGTATAACATCTATGTAGTAATATTGAAAGTCAAAATCAGCTTTCTGAATTATAAAAAATACATTGAGGTTTCGAAATATCTTTTTAGATAAGAACTTATGCTTGCAATAATACAGATTTTAAGCCCCTAGTAGTGATTAAAATTCAAATGATTAATAGTTAAATCAAAGTCAAGTCTTTTTCATTCCACCAAAAATTCTAGTCTTTTACAGTATTTAGAATGTTTCCTACCTCGTTCTAAAAATGCAGCAAAGAGAAATCTGGTAACTTTACCAAGGTCATCCATGAAATGCAAACACTTTGTTTTCCTATTATCTATTATGACTTTTGAATTGCTGTGAAAGCACAAAGAAGGAGATAGCCTAAGACAAATGATTTTTTTCTTATTTGCAAAAGGTGTGTGCATATGTTTGTACTTTTATTATCACATAAACCAGTGTAATCAATAAGCTTAAATATGTATTAGAGTCTGAGACTTCTGCTTACTGAAACCTTTGTTATTATTTATTTTATTATCATAACTGATGGCTTGAAATCAAGATTCTACTGAAGTAGAACAGCATAGCACTATTTTCCTGCCTTTATAGTAGTTAAAATCCTCGATTGAATTGTTTAAGTTTAGACTGGAATACTCAGTTTAAAAAAGAGTGTTAGGGAAATACATTAGAAAAGGGCAAATAAGTTTTTTAAGACATTGGCAAGGCCATTCACTGGTAATACTGGCAACATAATTTATGTTTTAACATTATTATACTTCCAACTGGCATGAGGACTGCTAAATCATTTTCGATCAAATCCTGTTCTGTGAGGCTGCTCGTTTTGTCTTTGCATAGAAATTTGCTTCGATGCTACCTTTGCCACTTGCAAGGTGCAAACTCAGTCAAGGTCCTACAGCTCGTCAAGTAACTGGGTGTCAGATGAGATTCAGTAGCGTTGAGATATAACAAACATTATCTTAAAGATCTTTTATTATCTTACCTTTGCTGAGGCCTTACCTAAGCAGAGTTATGATGTGTGTTAATATGTTAAACTGTAGCAACATCATATCTGCATGCAAAACTGCTTCCATCATGCAAAAGAGTATAAAGAACTAACTGCAACAGGCTAACAAGTCTAAGTCTGAGTCTATACATGAGATATCACTATTGATAGGAGGAAATTGGAGACTTATCCTCTTTGAACAGAGATATACTGCAGGGGCACCAGTCTAAACAAGTAGCAAATGTCAGTTTTGTTCTGCTTTGCTTGTAATTGTTCCAGGAAACTGCCTGAATGCTGATATGTTTCTTAGCTCCTAGTGTCTAAAAGGACAGCCCAAGAAGAGGAAAAGATGTACCTTGAAAAGTGATCTAGGCAGTTAGCAAGTGGATAAGTTCTCCAAGACCCTTTGCAGTTACTATTTGAATTCCTATATCAGACTGGTTCATCTTCTCCCCAGTTCCATCTCACAGGGTCCTTAGTAATGTTCCCTTGCTGTGGAGAGGGCCCTTGAAATAAGCATCCAGAGCAGACGGTGATTTCCACCAGGACATGTGAAGTCAAATGGCTGTTTGCATCATTCTACAGATACATGTATAGAATTGCTCTTTTTGAAAGACTGAAACAAAGAGGAATTGTCCTTATACTCAAGCATATACTCAAGGACAATATATGTGGCAAATGTCAAAACATCATGGGTTAAGGGAAAGGTAGCATATTGGCTCTGGAAACTTCGTCACTGACTGCAATCTAGAGGGACACAGAAAGAGGAAGTTCCAAGCACTAAAACAAATAAGCAACAACAACAAAACAAGAAGATAGGTGACAATACGAAGGAAAGGCAAGAGATTTTTAGGAAAATGAGAAAAAGGAAAAGTTGGATACCAAGTCCTGAGATCAGAATTTCGAGCAGTGTGCCTCTCATGCTGTGGAAATGCTATATCTCCCTGCTGACTTTAAAAGGAGCTGAAAATGTCAAATTCAAACTTGAATATTTAACTTATAGTACCTATATTCAAGCAGATAACCTGCATCTATCTTACCTGCTAGTAACTTAGTAGTATTTTGCTAATGAAGATACCTTTTTTTTTTTTTCTGAAACAGTATAAGCTCCTCACTGAGCGTGCACTCTAGATTTTTGATTGTACCTTTAAGTGAAAGCAAGAAACTTTTTCACCAATCAATAAAAATATTAAGTATGACTATAGTCACTCAAGCTCCACCTGCATGTAAAGAAAAATATGAAAGGTGAACTCAGGATGAGAAGGGAGGGAGAAGATTCCATTGTAAATTTTGGATCAGTCAAGGGGTGAACCCACTTTCTCCATCTCGGGTCAGAACACTGCCTGGGGAAACTAAGGAGGAAGGAAGAATCCATCGTAACTCCTGGATCAGTCAATGGGTTGATCCCACTTTCCTCCCCTTGGGTTGGGATGCTGACAGCCCTCTCCTGGCTTCTGGGGTGAGTGATGATTGCACATGTGTACATCAGAGCTAGCTGTAGTACTCCATGCTGTAGTAGAGAATTTCCTGTACTGACATTCACAACCTGCTTTGTAAATGTTGCATTTGAATAAACCATGCTGTTTGTGAGCTCGACTACTTGTTTGGGGGTGGCAATGGGACCTACAGTTGACAGAATCCAATACTGCCAGAGTCAAGCTTATAGTTGATCACACTATTTGGGAACTCGATCCATTCCTAGGAAGGCAATCAGACCTACGGTCCACAGACTGTTTGTGAATGCGATACTGCTGGAGTCGGGCATATAGCTTACACAGTATTTGATATCTCCTTCCCCACCCCACCACCGCTACGGCTTTCAAACTGCAACATTTCACACTCTGTCATGATCTCGCCTGATGACTTCACTTCCGTGGAAGTTTGACCTTGTGTGCACACATGAACAAAGTTCTAGGCTAAATATTGCCTGCTTAACCAGGTTGACATAACTGGAGGTAGGCAGATTTTACACCAGATTTACAACTAGGCTATTAAATATGTGAGAAATCTTACAGAGGAGAAGGAATAATAAAATATGCAAAAGAAGTTATCTGGCTCTTAAAAGTCGAAGATATTGCTCTATCACTCAGTTTCTTAAGTTATTCAATTATAATTTGTGTTTTATCTGGAAGTATCTTAACAACTCATAGAGATGTGTATTTACCTTTGCCTTAATGTCTTGTCACAGCAGTTCCTAATATACTCCCCATTAGCATCTCAAAAGGGAAACAATTCTGCTTTATTTCATAAGAGGGTTTGTTCTTTTAGGGATCTGTAAGTTACTGAGTGAGGAGTAAAGATGTTACAGACTTGGTGTACTGACTCTTTTTTTTCTCTACTACCTTCACCTTTATAACAGTTTAGCACCTTGGAATTTAACCTTCATCTCTAATCCATCTGAGGCTTCTTCTCATAACTCACTCCTGGAGCAACATTAGCAGTTGCAGGTTTTCTCCCAGGAAGGGATATGCCATCCCTCTGTTCTAAATTAAAAAACCTTTTTGCAAATGAGCCAGAGGAGACTGGTTTCAGTGTCCTGCAGAAATCCTTCGATGCACTTTCTGCGTCTTTTCCTCTACTTTCTTTGAAGGTAGGTAGGGTAGCTGTGGATTTAGAAGAGGAACAGTAAATAGCAAAAGGAACAGAACATATATATGTTAGACCTTTCACTTCCCACAGAGATGGACAACTAGCATAGTCCACACTTGACTGAAATAATTTTGACTTTGCAATAAAGGAAGAGGGATATGGCTGGGAACAAAATATGTCGACCAATCCAATACCCAGAATGATCCAGCTGCCATTTGAAAGTAATGAACAGTTAGTTTTCTAAACATGGAAATATACGTTGTTGTCTTTGTGTTAGACTTCATTGAACTGAAATGTTTAATTTTTAATAATGCATCTGTTGAGTTTATGGCCTTTTTTTTCAAGATCTTCAACTATTTCTTAAAAGAACAGGAAAAGTTCTACTTGTGGGGAAAAAGTGGCCCACAGTCAGGACAGGGCAATAGACTCTTTTGAACGTTTTGAATATTTTTCTATAGGTCCTCTTTCCTAAGCCATCATTGCCATGTTTAGAACATCTTTCATTGTTATCAGCAAGAAAGTAATAGTTATGGAGTGTGTGGAGTATAAGGTATTTCTAGGACAAGAAATACACACAGGGCAGAGAAGGATGATAGGACCTCTTTAATACTTTTCAGATGAGAAGACATAAAAGGCAGGAGGAGTACAACTGATAGCGGGTGCCTTTAAAACCATGAATGGTAAAGAAGTAATTGCAATCAGAAAGATCACTTCCCACACAAAAATAATAAAGGGTTCTATAGATAAGCGGGTTGATTGTTAGACTTATGATATGTAAGATTGATGATACACATAATTTAGATGGATGAATGGAGGTCACCATATAGTTATGACAGATAATTTTTTTGAAAATGTTTTAGTTACTTATTCTTTCCTCATTCCACCGAAAATGTGGATGAGAGGTAGAGTTCTACTAAATTTTAGGAGTGCAAATATGTGAGACCAATGCAGAAGAATAGAAGGTAAAATCCTTAAGTATCCATCAGACTTCTAGAGAAGATGACAATCAGAAAGGAGGGGATAAGCATAATCCCAGCTGCTGTGTAATAATCATGAGGGTGACAGAGCACTGAAACAGGCTGCCCAGAGAACTTATGAAGTTTCCTTCTCTGGTTCAAAACCTGCCTGGACACAGCCCTGTGCAATGTGCTCCAGGGGACCCTGCTTGAGCACGGAGGCCAGACTAGATGATCTCCCAAGGCCCTGACTTCCATGTTCATCCCTTCTGTGATTTTGTGACTTTCAGTTAGTAGTGGCCAATTCTGTCAAAAATGTTGTTCAGAGAAAATAATTAAATAGCAAAAGTCATATTATCAGAGTGGCCTAAAAGCAAGCTGAATCAACATGAAGTATAGCACTTGCATTAAAGGTAAAAGTATTTACCTGTACGGAATACTGGGCAGAAAAATCCAGTTCAGAAAATGAAGTGGATAGACAGCAATGTCTACAAGATAACTTCTTTCGACACTTTTGCATAGGAGAAGCATAACCAGGGATGGGACTGAGAATCTTCCACACTGTTTCATATTTCTCTGGAGGGAACAATTGTCAACACAATCTCTATTCATACAAAATAACTCTCAATTTTGAATGAAGAAGAGCAAACCAAAGCTTTTTGTTCATAATGTGAAATGGTTTCATTTTTACCAGAAAGAAAGGGTCTGGAAAAATTATTTATTTTACCTATTACAGTTACACCTTGTACTATTTTAAATCTCAGTATCTCTTTTTGTTCGTAACTCACAAAAAAAAAAAAAAAAAAGGCTAAGCAAGAGACAGAGACACTTATTTTGGCAACATTAGTGCTTATCTTTGTGTTGTTACAGTCTTGGAAGTCTGTACACTGGCAACAGGCTCCTTCGACTAGCCAGGAGTGCTACAAATATTAACATGAAAGAATATAATTGAACTCAGAAAGCAATCCGAGCAAACTCGGAAATAACAGTTGAAAAGCAAGTTTGGCAATCAGATATTTCCTCTATAGTAGTGAGTAGGGTTAAATGAAACCACCTTACTGATCCTATTTTCAAGGAATAAAAGTTAAGTTGTAATCATCATCTCTGTTATGACAAAATATGAGGTCTTGGTCTTCAAAGTACAGTGAAATGGAAGATTATAGAATCACACAGAATGGTTAAGGCTGGAAGGGAGCTTTAGAGATCTAATCCAACCCCTCTGCTCAAGCAGGGACACCCAGAGCACGTGGTGGCATCCAGGTGGGTTTGGAAGATCTCCAGAGAAGGAGANAATAGCAAAAGTCATATTATCAGAGTGGCCTAAAAGCAAGCTGAATCAACATGAAGTATAGCACTTGCATTAAAGGTAAAAGTATTTACCTGTACGGAATACTGGGCAGAAAAATCCAGTTCAGAAAATGAAGTGGATAGACAGCAATGTCTACAAGATAACTTCTTTCGACACTTTTGCATAGGAGAAGCATAACCAGGGATGGGACTGAGAATCTTCCACACTGTTTCATATTTCTCTGGAGGGAACAATTGTCAACACAATCTCTATTCATACAAAATAACTCTCAATTTTGAATGAAGAAGAGCAAACCAAAGCTTTTTGTTCATAATGTGAAATGGTTTCATTTTTACCAGAAAGAAAGGGTCTGGAAAAATTATTTATTTTACCTATTACAGTTACACCTTGTACTATTTTAAATCTCAGTATCTCTTTTTGTTCGTAACTCACAAAAAAAAAAAAAAAAAAGGCTAAGCAAGAGACAGAGACACTTATTTTGGCAACATTAGTGCTTATCTTTGTGTTGTTACAGTCTTGGAAGTCTGTACACTGGCAACAGGCTCCTTCGACTAGCCAGGAGTGCTACAAATATTAACATGAAAGAATATAATTGAACTCAGAAAGCAATCCGAGCAAACTCGGAAATAACAGTTGAAAAGCAAGTTTGGCAATCAGATATTTCCTCTATAGTAGTGAGTAGGGTTAAATGAAACCACCTTACTGATCCTATTTTCAAGGAATAAAAGTTAAGTTGTAATCATCATCTCTGTTATGACAAAATATGAGGTCTTGGTCTTCAAAGTACAGTGAAATGGAAGATTATAGAATCACACAGAATGGTTAAGGCTGGAAGGGAGCTTTAGAGATCTAATCCAACCCCTCTGCTCAAGCAGGGACACCCAGAGCACGTGGTGGCATCCAGGTGGGTTTGGAAGATCTCCAGAGAAGGAGACTCCACAGCCTCTCTGGGCAGCCTGTGCCAGGGCTCTGTCACCCTCACAGGAAAGAAGTTCTTCCTCACATGGAGGTGGAACTTGCTGTGTTTCAACTTGTACCCATTACCCCTTGCCCTGTCACTGGCCACCACGGAAAAGAGTTTGGCCCCNTAGATAAGCGGGTTGATTGTTAGACTTATGATATGTAAGATTGATGATACACATAATTTAGATGGATGAATGGAGGTCACCATATAGTTATGACAGATAATTTTTTTGAAAATGTTTTAGTTACTTATTCTTTCCTCATTCCACCGAAAATGTGGATGAGAGGTAGAGTTCTACTAAATTTTAGGAGTGCAAATATGTGAGACCAATGCAGAAGAATAGAAGGTAAAATCCTTAAGTATCCATCAGACTTCTAGAGAAGATGACAATCAGAAAGGAGGGGATAAGCATAATCCCAGCTGCTGTGTAATAATCATGAGGGTGACAGAGCACTGAAACAGGCNCTGACCTTGGTTAAATATGTGGATCTCCTCAAGACCTGATCTGGTCTTGGTAATACACAGCTTCACAATGCTCCATAACTTGGTCAACAGCTCTCATAGTCCACTCCAAATGGACTACAGCCATTTCTATTTAAAAAACAAAAGACAGGTAAATGATAGGGGGAAGTATTGCACAAATGTGTCTATGTAGTTGTCATTTCTAAAAGTTTTTGTAGTAAGGAGGGATATATTTCATCAGGAATTTATTTCTGACAGTCTTGGGACTGTCAGTCCAAGTATGAAATATTATGAACAAATACTCAAAAGCGAACATGGATACAAGGTATTCTACAAAGCCTAGGAATTCTGCACAATCCTGAGTTAGCTCCTGGTCTGTAAATTAGATCTTTGTATATATACTAATAAAAAAGCACATTTCCAACACTTTTTTTGCCTCAGTTGGAATAGAAACTGTTNTCCACACTGTTTCATATTTCTCTGGAGGGAACAATTGTCAACACAATCTCTATTCATACAAAATAACTCTCAATTTTGAATGAAGAAGAGCAAACCAAAGCTTTTTGTTCATAATGTGAAATGGTTTCATTTTTACCAGAAAGAAAGGGTCTGGAAAAATTATTTATTTTACCTATTACAGTTACACCTTGTACTATTTTAAATCTCAGTATCTCTTTTTNTTGATGTATATATTTGTATGGTGATTTTGTTCTAGGCAAGCATATTGTACATCAGTTTCATTTCATTATCTCACTATAACCTGCATGGTTTGTAAAGTTACAGATGCTTGTCTAATCGTATCAAAAATATTTAGTTTTAAGCTTAGGTATAGTTTGCTGGCTTTTAGAGTTTCTTCTCATTATCTAAGCAACCATTTTTTATATAAACTTTGCCATTTTACTGCATAGTTCAGGAATCTTTGTCTAATTTGATGTCATTCATTTTTTAACTTTTTTTTTTTTCATTTAACTATTGTGGCTAATTATACAGCAGATCCAAATCTGCATGAATTTTGCAGGCTGCTGCTTACCTCTCCAGTTCTTTAATTTTCTATTATCAGGCAAATTACTCTACTGTTGATTGTTAGTCCCTTTCCCCCCTGCCTTTGCCTTATATGCAGATTAGAATCAGCCAACGTCCATCTATTGGGTCATTCTATAAATCCTTTGTCAAAAGACATTTCTTTATGCTTGATGGCTTTCCATTTAACTCTTCCTTCAATGTCTACTGAGCCTCATGCTACTTAAGTCATTAAGTAGAGTCAGACTTTTGGAACTGTCAAGTTCAAGGCAAGTCTCTCTATATTCTGCAGTTTCAGTGTCTAAAATTGGGAGATGAGGTCTGCCCAATACAACTCAATATTGTCATGCATTTGAATCACCCAGTATCTGAATCATATCATATCATCTTTTATCTTTATATTTCCGTATATTTATCTGTCTCTCTATGTAGACATTAGCTTTATGGAGTGCATATTTGCTGATCAACACCACAGAGCAACAAGAAAACACTTTATCTTACTTAGAACTGTTTCAGCCTTTCTAGAAACTCAGGCAAAGTTTACAAGAAGCTGCATTTGATTTACATTTCTAAGATTTGCCTAGGAAAAAAAAGAAAAACAGTTCATATGTATATGATGTCTGTGCTAAGATCACTCGCTGTTATTACTACTTGGATCATAAGTTTAAGTTCCTAGAAAAAAATAGTAAAGAGGCCACAATGTCATGACAATCAACCTCTCCTCAAGGCTTCCTCCTTTCACTGTAATTGAGGGGAGGCTTGCAGTTTGTATATGGTGAGTTTTGCTGTAGCTCCAGCAAAGGACCGAGCTCCTCCTAACAACTATTCCACTAGTTATCCCAACTACCTTAGTTTTGTCTGTAAATTTAAGTCAAATGAGTTATGTTTTCTTGGAAACCTTTCAGCTCTATTGAGAAGTTGAAAGTTTTGTGTGTATGCATGCTGATTTTCTCATCTCCCTGTTAAGACTGCTAGAAATTATGGTTGGTTTTGTGACAGATGAAGCCATAGAGCAGCAACAGGATTGAGACCTGCAATTAAAACTTGGTAAAAAAAAGTAGAATATTCATTTTTCTCATTCCAAAGAGGAAAATCTTGAATAAACAAATTGTAGTTTCTGGATCAATGTACAGACCTATTATGCTTCACAACAGACAAGTTGACTTCAGCCAATAAATTTTGGACCCACTCAGAACTCAAATTACTGTAAATGGCAGGAAAAAATATTTCACATTGACATTTTACAGCTAATTCTGGAGTCATTTATATAAAGTTTACAAAGGGAATAAACCCAATGTACAACGTCAAAATGAGTCATGCAGTGGTTCATTTTTTCTTCCAGACCAAGATATATTATTGTCAAGGAAGCCAAATGTGTTGTGATGTGCACATGTAATACAAAGCCCTACAGGATGTAACTGCATCACACTGAGAGAAATGAGAAGCATGTAATTTTCCCATAAAGTCCTCACTGAAAGAAAATGGTCCGAAGTGCATATAATCAATGTGAAGGCATAGTTTATATTGGCTGTTAAACATGTCAAGCTCTATTAAAACTGATGCTTATTTCCCAAAGTTAATGGAAAGAGCAACTCTCAAAGTCATTCTTGAAAAGAAAGAAAAAAAAAAAAAGAGGAAAAAAAAACATTAAACAGAGGAAACCAAGATTTTAGGCAAACTTCTATTTTGCCTTAGGTTATCATTGCATTTGTGGGACATTGTAAATGCTCTCCAGTATAAAGGAATGTAATGTAGGTGCTTTGCTGAGCTATATTGTATTCTAGCTGGGTGATTGCTTAGTTAAACTTCACCATCTTTCAGTTCTGTGAAAGAAAGTCAAAGATATCTAACACTAAACGAATCTTCTGTGTGGTGAGCTAATCTTTCTTTATATTCAGTGGAGGGAAACGCACTTCTGGGTTATCATTGTTAACTTTACGGTAGATAGCTGAACTCAGAAGCGTTATGATATAAAAATGCTTTTTGTTACCTTTATTGTCTTTGGACTTGGGTTGTGGTGTCCATGTACAGGCTTGGGCCTGGATTATGCTCTTTCAGTGCAGCTTCCCTGATTTGTTCCAAATTTCTCTTGTTCTGTGTCTAAATTGTGGATAGTTGAGACAAAATATTTTGAAGAGGTATCACTGGGTCAGATCCCCAGCTGGAGATGTTCACAGATTCAGTGGATGCCACAACTTTGTAGTAGAAAAAAGAGGGAGATTTTTCTCAGATGTCACTAGCTTCACTTCTTCACCTGTATGACTTTCAAGGTAAGGAAGATGGTTTGAAATACAGTGCTTCTATTGCAATTATCTTTGTTTAAAGATCATTCTGGACAGTTTTCAAACCATTTGAAAAGTGCTCGTTTATGGATGGACTGTAGACTCTGTGTTTTCACACAGTGTAACCTACAACTTTTTGTCTACCATTTTGTCACGTTTTTAGAAGCTTAGTGTCTCTTTCAACAGGCAATGCATGTCTTGTCCTGTTGTACTCTGAACATTTGAGTTTCTTGCTCTATCAGATTTTCCTGCTTCATTCCCTGTGGCACTGACTCACTGAATACTGACTGTTCTTATTACTGCGGCAATAGGAACACATAAGCATATTAGTCTTCACTACAGATGTTGTGGACACTAAGTGTCAACAAGGTACACATTTCTAAGGGAGATTGAGAAAGTTTCTAGAAGAGAAATCCATCACAGGCTACTGAATATGGAGATACTACTTCTTATAAGGAATTTCTTGATCCCTAAAATATTAGGAGTTAGGAGGGTGCTTAAAAGAAGTTTGTTCCTCTTCATATAATTGACATGATCCCTTATCCACCCGTCCATAAGACTTTGTTTTACACCATTGTCAGAGACAGGATAGTGAGCAAGATAGACCTCTAGTATGATTGATCCCCTAGTGTGATTTTAGCTACTCTTATGTTTGCAAACATCTGAGTCAAGGAGGGATGTGTGTGTGGAAGCACTTACAAGCTCATCTATGGCCTCTATGACCTGGGATCAAATCTCCAGGATTTTCAAGCTGTTTTCTTCTTCTAAAGGTTATAATTCTGGGAATATGTGGAGCAACCCTGTCTACCTACACAGAAAGAATGAACAAATAACTTGGTTGCTAGTACAAGAATCATCTGCATGCTGTCAACTTCGAATCTTAATCAGAAGTTTAAACTCAGCCTGATCTAAAACTGGCATGGATCCATTTCACCAATTGCACTGGTTCAAAGCTTGTGGCTTTTGTATTATTTTATCATCCCAGTTTTACCCTCCAGAATTAAACTGACTGAAAAGAGTATGGACAATAACTTGGGTAATGCCCAGAAAGGAAGAATAGATTTTTGAACAAATACAGAGAAGTACTTTAGCATGCCAAAATAATGTTGATGGGTGGTTACCCACATAGGAATTTTAAACCATAGACAGAATGGACAAAGAGAAAAGAAAAAGGAAAAGTTCATGCTTATACTAGCTTATTGCCAGTACAGCTATTTAATGGAGAAATACCTGGATACTGCTTAAAAAAAGGCATTTCCACTGTCAGTACCAGTGGAGATAGAATAGCACTGCATTAAGGGGTCTAAATTTTCTTTTGTGCACAGTCTGGAGAGGAGAATTATCCTCACAGATCCTACGACTTCAAAAGTCAGAACTCCAGATGACATAAGTCAGTGAAGATCCACTGAAAGCAAAGAGGCTTCTCAGGTCACCTCAGAAGAATTTGTTTCAACAGTATTGAAATGCGGATCAGCCTAGATGTTGATTTTAAATAGCAAACTCGAAATAATTCTGAGAAAGAATCTTACACCAGACTGGTATGGAATTTGCTTTATGAAGGGGATTTGAATGTATTCAGAGCATCAAAAAAGCTAGAATTACTGACATGCAAGAGTCCTTTCAATGTCATGTTCCTGAAAAAATTAAATATAAGAATGTATATAACTCAATTCAGCAAAACACCTCTGCTTATTTTTGTGCTATTCTATTATTTTCTACAGAAGGAAAGAAAACAAACCAACAGTTGGCCTTCCATGTATGTGTGAGCAAAACAAGAGATTTACCTCACATTCTTTCTCTTAGAATGACTTCCTTGTCTTTGATTCCTCCAAACCCCAGAGTTTTAATTCAGTTCCCATAACACTCTTTTCTAATTTCCATATCTCTGCATTATCTGCTGAAGTTGTTTTAAAACCTACTCTTAAGGTCTTCTATATAGCTCTCTTTTTTATTATTATTATTATTAAGTAGAAGCTATATCTGTGAAAGTATGGTACTTTTGTGAAAAACTCACTTCTTTGAAGTGAAAGTAATACTTCAGCATGAGAAATCATGGGATTAAATTTTGGTGTGGAACATTCCCAAATATTTGGATTTTCCATTAACTGTTATTGGAAAAGAGGTCCTTCTTTTGGCATATAAATGAAAATAATAACTACTACTTTTCCTACTCTTCTCTTCTGCTGGCATTGACCTAATTCAGATACTTATATGCCTTTGCTTGCGTGATCAGAAGTGTAAACTTTTTTTTTTTTTTGTGAAGGTTCCCAAATGACTTAGATTTGTGTTGGCTTTTGACTCAATGTATACCACTTTGAGATTGTTTTTTTATTTACCATAGCCTTTCTGCATTTTTATTTACACTGATGAGGAAGGAAAGTTGTGCTGTTCGTACCTTATATTACAGCTTGTGGTGAACTGTAGAATGGTAGGCCTCACTTGCATGTGACAAGAGTGAGGTCATTGTGGTGTCTTGACTGCATGCCTGTATTTGTATTTTTGCCTTTTTTTCTGTCTCCCAAAGTACTGTAGGGATCCTGTCTTCCAGCACCGCTGGATAATGGTCAATTCTGGAGGAATAAATCCCAGTTAAGGAGCTGTTGTATATTGATTCTACAGTAAATGAGACCTAAATCAGATTTGTGTGCATAGTTGCTATGAAGTGATACAAATATCTGATGTTTTAGTGGCATATCAGTGATAAATGATGAGTAGTATATTACTTCCCTTAACCTGATGTCTTCTTACTAACTTTAAACTCTTTTTTTAATTCAGGGAGAAAATAAGGAAATTTTACTTTGAGATTTGCTAGACTTATTTTAAAAGTTCTATTTCAGGATGTCACTTATCGTGCACATGATGCCTGTGGAAAATGTCTTGGGTCAGAATTAATTTTATTTTGTTCAGTACACTATATTCCATATACCTCTAAGTAGATGACTATGTTCTCCATGATGGTAGGACTTCCTAGTCCTACGTATGGATTTCCCAGTTGTGCATGATAATTTCTCCTCATATTTTTCAGACCTCCAGACGCTCTAAACTTAGGGCGTTCCTGAACAAAAAAAAAAATATATTTTTCATGTGTTTAGTAAAACTTAATGGATTTATTTTCTATAACCTGTCCAGCTTTGCCTTTGAACTCATGTCTTCTTTTGCCATTGAGAAAGGATAGAAATGTATTGTGGGCAAAATAGTGTGTGCTGAAACCATCCACTGAATACCTGACTCATTGCATGTGTGGCGTGAATTATAACTGCTGTAGTTTGACCAAATAATATTTCAGACCAGATGCAATGCAGGTACCCAGATGTATATCATCACCTAGACTAGAGAAAGACCTTTAATGCCTCTTCATCTTTCAAGCCTCTAATTCCTTTTAGAAGCATGAAAGAAGCTTTGGAAATGTGCCAGTAGTACTTTCTATCAAGATACCATCCATTAGTTAATGCTTTTACAGCAATTTTGGGTAGTGTGATATCACCGAACCCAATACAGTTATTTTATACTTACTGAGAATTTACCTTATCTCTAATCTGCTCACTCATAGACATAGTACTGTCTCAGGACCCAAGAGGTGAAAGTCTATCTGGGTCCCCACAACTTCAAAGGAGCTAGAATGTTTTATTTTCTACCATCCTTTACTCTGGCTTACTCACTTCGAGAAGAAGTGGGTTTTTTGTGTGGTTGGTTGGTTGGTTGGTTTAGTTGGATTTGGGTTTTTTTTATGATTGAGAGTCAGTGACTTGAACTTAGCTCCAAGTTCTGTTGACTCATTGAGAAATAGGCACCAAAGTGCTGTTGAGAAAAAAAGTATGTACATAGTAAATGGCTCATGTCTTTAATTACAAAATTCTCCCAAACTAAATGAAATATTGCTTTTATAAACAAAACTGAAGTAAAGGTGATTCTATTTCAAAATTACTTCTGCTACTCTGAGAAGCATTGATCCAGGTGTGATCACTGTGATTATTCTTCGTACAACTGCAGAACTTTTTAAAATTCAAGATGGAAAAAATCTGGTAAAGAAGAATCTTTTAAAAACTCAAGTAGAGAAACATCTCCATGAAATCTCTAAAATGCAAAGGATGAGTTATATGTGCTTCTGTGTTTTCATCCTGTTTGAAACATCATCACTTCCTTCTTTCCGCATCTCATTAAAGAACTTTCAAGCTCATTTCACATTTCTTTTGTCCACAATCCGTTCCCTGTCTCCCAGTGGTCTTGCTGTAATATTTGCATGCAGCTGTTGTTCAGCCTTCATTTTATTAAGCTGATATATATTGACTGTTTATCAGAGAGACAATAGCAATAAGATCTTATGCAAACAGAATTCTCAGAACTTTAATGTTAGCCTCTATTAGCAAAAATAAAAGGTTTAGGCTTAAATTCGGAAGGGATTGTTTCTGTCCTTCGGTATTGTAAAGTATCTGATTTTTCCTTTTGGCTACGTATTTCATGGGGACATCTGAAAAACAAACAAACCAAAAACAACTAAATCTTGTAGGGTATGGTACTTATGTTTATAAAGCAAAATAATGAGATTCTTTGTGCAGCTTTGCCCTGCTTAAACCTTGGTTAGCCAGTCCTAACTGTGATTACTGTGGAGCAGGCCACAAAAGCCAATTCCTGGATTCTACTTGTTTGCAGCCTTTCTGGAAAGGCTGTTCTTGTAGGGGTTTTAAATGGGAAGGTATTTTGGACAATTGAATGAACAGAGGTTTCTCTGATATCTTCCGTGACATCTGAGTCCAATTGAGATGTAGCGACATTTTGGAAAAATCAAGTTTAGCTACTTTTTTTTTTCCCATTGTCTTGAAGATTGCATTTTAATTTTCAGACTGTCCCAAAATAATTTGTGCTATGTCTGCCTAATTTGCTTTCCTCCATACACAAACAGACACATAGACACAAACATCATTTTTTGTGTGCTCAGAGAGAAAACAAACTAGTGTAAGCTGTAATAGAACTGCTAATGAGCTGATGTTATCTACCAACCTATTTAAAAATTTCTTCCCTTTCAGTTTTGCATTTGGTGGAGTTGTAATTTTAATTTTCAAGTTCAGCTTTATTTATTTTCCTTAGTCTCCAGCTTCCTCATGCCACTGAACACTGTCCATACACCCCCACAGTGACACAAACCACACTTCCCTGACCTGAAAGAATCAGTTATACTTTAGTGCTCAGGCTTGATAATGACTTCCATATTATGGTTCCTGGAATATTTTTATTTTTCAGGGTCAGAAACTGTAATACCTACTAGAAGTCCTGAGATGGCATGTCAAGGGGGCAAAAAGAGAAGAGGTTTGTCAAGGTAGGCATTGCAAATAAATATTTTGTGGGGAGAAGCAGCATGGAAAATAAAGCAGGAACATTTCTTCTAATGCTCCTGTTTACTTCTTTTGCTTTTGGCAATAAGTTCTATAAAAGGTAGTAAGTCACATTGTCATAATCTAGAGAAATAATTCATCGTGGTATTGATTTAACAATTTTTAGTTAAATGTCCAAAAAGACATAAAATTTGCAAGCTTCATTCATGATATTTTTTTCCTCAGATTATGTTTTAAGAAAATGCAGACAAATTACAAAGAATTGCAGGATATGTCAAGATTATAGTAGTCAAATATTTAATATTTAATAAGGCACACTGAGTCAGCCCATCTATTGCAGTTGCAGTCCCATCCATTCTTTGGATGAATAGCCACTGCAGTAGCTTTGCTTTTGCTTTTCCTACTCTAGTTTAAATGAAACATCTTTTGGAGAAGAAACTTTGGGGAAGAACATTCCCTAGGAGAATCATCCAAGTCAACTAAATATTTCCACAGTACACATCACAGCTGATATCAGCTCTATGTAATGTTCTGGGTCTTTCATCTCGAGTCCATTTTTTTATTTACCAGAATATTTTACTACATTTTTTGTCCAAAATCCTTTGTGCTGTGTTAGTACGTTGTAGAATATTTTTCTGCAAAGGTTTCTGTCTAATTTTAGATTGATTTGAAGATTCAGAATTTTCTTGGACTTTTAGAGTGTAGAGTCCCTAAAAATCCTTGAGAAATATTCTAAGCCTTTCGCTCTAAAGAAACTCTTAGACAGACTTTGGAAATCTTCATCACCCTCATAAATGCACAGAAGACTGGATTTCCAGTCTTCAGTGAAAGAGCAAGTATAAATGAACTCTCTCTAAGATAGGATTAGTTTGTGAATTTTTTGTAGTAATTCTAATTAGAAATGTGTTTTCAAGAAAGCTACCTACAAATGAGGTATCAATCCAGTGCGCTGAATGTCCAAGACTAATTTCAGAATGGATTCTATTTTGTTTAAGTAACAGATTCTCTTCTGGAGGGTACCAAAAAATAGTAAGGCTACAGTGGGCTTGTGTTTCATCTTTGGGTGTCTGTATGTGAATGTTTATTGTTTTCTTAAATTGTTCTGGGGAAATTATTAAGAGATAGGATTATAATCTAAACATGAGCCACTCGTTTAGGGGAAAGAATGCTAAATAATGAAGATCCTAGAAGTAAAGGAGACCAAGACAGAAGGGGAGAAGTCAGGTGACAGATAATAATGAAATAATTTGTGATGAAACATGTGGAAAATTAAATAAAATGGCCTGACTAACAGAAAGATGAATACTGACTGCTTGGCATCCGATCTATGATAATAACTTCAATATGAAATCTTTGTGGAAAAGACTAGATTTTTGAAGGAAAGAGATGGAAAGAAAGTCCATCTCATGGTAATGACATTAAAGGTTAGAGATTCCCTTAAACTTGCAGGCTTTCTGTTTTCATTCTCTCCTGTTCCATTCTCTCCAGTCTGTAACCCACAGTCGCTTTGACAGCAACACTTCTAAAATGAAGGAAATTCAAAATATGTGGTGGAGTTGGGAGAGTTGGCAGCACTGTAGCCTAGTCCAAGAACCAGAGTTTCATTTAAATTGTTTTTGTCTTTCCTAGTCTTACATTATTTAAAAGAAATGGATGTTCTTGGCAGAGTAGCAGTGGTCCTGCACACACTGATTCCATCATAGCTTCAGATTTAATTCACCCTTTACATGTAGCTATATACATTTAGGTTTTCAGTGTGTAAAAGGCTACCTCTGGACTTCTAAACTTTTATTACAATCAAAATAAGAGTCTCGATGTGTGTCTAATGGCATTCAAGATGCTCTAGGTAATCCCTGTCCGCAGGAGTCATGGACGTCACGTAGTCCTGCCAGTCACACACACTAATCACCCCAAGTGCCACTTGATGCTTCTTTTTAGACAGCTGAGTCAAATGTCTAGTTGACCTCTAGAAAACCTAAAAAGGTATGCAGTTGTCCAAATTTAGATATCTCTTTCAGGAATCACTTTGTAATTTTCTTGAATGCCTATGTTGACTACGTCTCTGATGATTGCTGTAGGAACTTATGGGATATAGTTTATATTGGGCAAATTAATTAGTAAGAGTGTTAATCTGTCTCTTAAATGTTACCTATGGAATCTTCTGAATTCTGGGAATTCTTATGTCTCTCCTCTCTGTGATGACCATTTCCCTAACCTGAGCTATTCTGTGAATAACTTACACTTAGGCTAAATCGAGGGATCACAGTTCTGCCTCCACTTGTGCCCCAAAGTGTAGCAGTCTGAGATGCTCCTTATCTGTTTGCTACTTGATATACCCCTTATAAGCTCTGGTCTGTTCATTCTTTGCCATGGGAAAAGCAAAAATTATTGAATAATAAAGTATGCATTTCCCGTGTTCTGAACTGTGCATGTTCTCATCTGTTACCTTACTGTGTCAATGCACAGATGTAGTAGGCAGCCCGCTTTCTCCTTTTCTTTCCCCCCCACCAAAGTCACTCTCTGTTTCTTCTGCTGTCTTTGCACATGCTTGTCTGCTTCTTGTTTTCTCCTTTCAAGGCATTAGAGCCAAGAAAATCACAGATTTATAACAACTTTGTGATACCTACTCTAGCACCATGTCAATTTAATTTGAACCAATTTGACAACCCTGATACAAACACAGGATTGGAGACCACAATGATAGTACAACATCTGTCTCTTGTTAAGCCTCCTGCACCTGCTATTGCTTCTCTCTGTAATTGCCCTAGATCAAGAGACCGATTGTAAATGCGTTAAGTTTTGCTGACAACACAAAGCTGGGGAGAAGCAAGAACTCAGGCTTAAGAGGCAAAGAAAATTCAACAAGATTTGCTGGACTCTGAGCTGTTATGCAGCAAATGAAATTCAGTATTGACAAACACACATTAATGTAATTGGCCAAGGGAAGTGTGGGACTAAAAAGAGAAAAACTGCTGAACAGGAAAAGGAAGGGTTTGAAAGGGATGCTAACGTAACGTTCATCTAAAGTACAGGCACCAACACGTCTCTGCAAAAAATATAGAGAAAGTCTATGAATGTGGAACTGTTCTTTATCTGCCTGAGACATCTACATATTCCCCATCACCGAAGTTTTCAGAGCAATTCAGTAGGTAAAGCTGTTGCCTAAATGGGAAACTGAGGCCACATCACCTGAGTACACTAAAAAGTCATAGAATGTTTGCAGTGAGCACCCTTGGTCTTCTGCAACCTAAGCTCCACAGATTTCTGTGCCATTTGTTATAGTAAAATCAACATCTCTGGTAATATTTAGGCATTTGATCCTCAGTCTAGCACCCAAAATACTCAATAATGTTTCTTTTTTTGGATAAAAATATAACCCTCATGTCCTGCGCTGTTATCATAGTGTGCATCCCTATGGTCTGAGGACTAGTTTATCACAAATAAGAAAGTATGTGATTCATCTTCCCTAACCTCAGTTGTCTAGCACTGAGATGCCTAAGTCTGATCTAGTTACCTAAGACTTCCTTCATGTGAGTCTGGCGTAGAGAGAAACAGACATTTCCAGAGATTGATTCATATTAATCTAATTTTGATGTATATCTAAAAGTGAGCCAGTCATTCCTGGAAGCATTTATTGACCAGTTCATTTATATTCAGACAAATGAGCCCCACCTTGTATTCCTAACCATTCCACCAGAGTCATAGCTTTTTAATTATTTCTTTTTCTCTTTTTTTGCTTCCCAGCCTTCATGCACAGAAAATTGCTATTTTTCTTCTAATGTGTATGTGTCAAGTGAATTGCAGTGCCATGAATCCCTTGGACTGAAAATATAAAGCTATACATGTCACTTAAAATGTAAGAAAAGATACTACTCTCAAACTATGATGTGCTTCAATTCATAGGGATTGATGCCTCTCACTTTCTTTTGACCTGGCACATCCTTTTTTGAGACTTTGAAAGTGTCAAACTTTGACAGGATTTTTCTAAAACATCACAAGTCCCGGCCTATTCCTTTTTTTTCATTTCTTTGTGATCTAGTACTCTCTGCAGAGATGTTCGCTTGCAGACTCAGATGTGTGTGTTTGGAGTTCATTTTGTGTTTTGCCAAGTTCTTGGATGGCCTTTGTTTACTGTGATATCTCACATGAACACTCATAGAGATGGTTGTGTACTCCTTCCTTATATGCGTGTTTGCAATGTGTGGCCTAAAGTTGATGTATTCTTTCCTTCATTTCCACAAGAGTCATTGTACCAGGTCATGAAGCTGAACTGAAAAGGAGATGACTAATTTAACCTGAGTATAGCACAAGAGGTCTGAGAAAATGTCAAAAGTGCAAAACAAGCTGTGATCCTCCAGGCTATGAATGAAACTTCCTAAGCAGGGAAAGTTTTTATTTTGCAAAATGAAATCTCAGGGACTGAATTTGGACTATCATCAAAAGCTGGCTATACAAGTTTACTTACATTACTTAATTATTCTGGCATATTCACGCAGTATTTTTCCTTTTATGTTTGTTTGGTACGTAGCCTCGCTGTCTAGACCGTGCTCTTCAGTTCTCCACATTGGTCATGAGTTGATCAAGAATGAGCAAGCCAAGCAAATTCAAGCACAGGAGTGAGCTTAGATATTGACCCGAGTTTGAACTCTTCTCCCTTTTTGCAGTATGGAAATGACTGATTAGAGTCTGGTTAGAGAGCAAGCTCATGCCCAGGACCAGCATTAGCTCACAAAGTAAGGTAAGCATCATCTCTGACAGTAGGGCTCCTCTCTGAAATCTGTTCTATCTCCCCACTAGCAATAATGTTATGGCTTTAATCCTCTTGCACTTCATATCCGTTCTAAAAAGCAACGGAAAAGGGCCGTATGTAGCCATGAGATGAATGACAGCTCCAAACAGCCTGGCAGTTCTTCCATCATATGAATATCAAGCACATAAGGGCAGTGTTAATCAAGGCAGAGAAGAGAAACCTCCTCTTCCTCTCCTACTTCCAGGGAATTACTCAATAGCGTTCATACTTGTTTTGGATCTCAATATTTTGTAAGGCCAGATTTAAGGGTAAGCTTTAGTGAGGAATTAATGGTAAAAAGATAAATAAATAAAAATAATAATAATAAAAAATGCAAAAGTGAAGCATTTCTTCATCGCTAGCAGTGTTTTTTATCCCTGTGAAGACTAATTAAGGCCAGAGATTGCAATTCTCTTAGTGTTTTACATAATTGTGAAGTTAAAAGGGGACATGACAAAAAGTACTTCTGCCAACCTCTAGACTAAAGAAGTCAAGTTCTGGAATCTTAGTCTTTAAAAAGACTCTAATTGTAACTTTGACCAGATTTTGTAAACTCTCTAGTAATAAACTGTGAGAAGAAACAACAAATATAAAAAAATCAAGGAATCTGCATGCTTATGTGTTATCTTTCATCAATGTTCTCCAATCTTTTTATGTATACGTATATTAAAATAAATCCACTCACTTCTAAATATTGAATCTTCAATCAGTGTTTTGCTCACTGTAGTGGTGTTATCAGTTTGGGTTTCTACAACATCTCTGGCAAGAGTGTAGGACAGGAAGTGCACTCCTTGGAACATGTTAGCAAGCTGTGAAAATCAACTTTTTGGCCTGGATTAAGAGTTTACTTTTCTAATTCTCATTTTATATCACGGAGGGAGGTGAAGCAGCATTTACCCCAGAATAGAAGAAGATAATTTATCAGCTGGATTCCTACCGACTCTTCAAAGAGCCTATTGTGACCTTTGGTTATTAAACCTTTTGACTGTTAGTTAATTTCAGCAGTGGGGAAGCTATTAGCTGACTGGCTAGATTCCCTGCCCAGCATCTGCTAACCAATGACCTGTGATCTGGGCAATAAAACTGAAATTACATCTGGACAATAAATATATTTTGGCTTCTAACACAATGAAAGCTCCCATCCTGCCCTAATTTCTTTATTTTTTAAAGGTATGCCACAAGACATTTTGATCATGTCATCATGTAATAGCCTGGTCTTTATCCATCCATGAAATATCTTTTTTTACATAAGAACCTGAATCCAGGGATTTGTGGAGGTTTTGGGGATAGAAAGGAGTGAGATAGGAAGAAATAAATAGCATCATCAGCAACAGAATATGCAAATCAAAAAAAAATATAGTTTCAAACTTGTTACCAAATGGAGAAGGAAACATCATTTCGGAATCAACATATGTTTCTGAATAGGCAGTGTAATTATTAATTATACCCTGAATGTGCACTTGTGTATTAAAAAGTAGCTGCATCCCACTTGGTCATCAGCAGAGACTGAACCCATCTGTTCAGTTCCAAAAGAAAGCGGTAGAGCTACAAATTATTTCAGTGAACTGTAAGAAACTTGTAAGCTGTGATAATCTCTTCTAGCGATGCTAGTGGCTGTCAGGAAGGGAAAACAGGGGGTGAGAAACAGCTCCTTTCTCCGAATGGGGGCAGTCATACTTTTGTAGCAAGAACACTTCATGTGTTTGCTCATTTGGTTTGGATTTTACAAATGCAAATGTTTATTCAGTGGTCTGATTTATGTTCATAGATCTGTAGCTGGAGCCCAGAAATTTGAAGACATCTATGGAACTTTAGCAATACAAATCCCTTTGAAATCCATCATGATTTAGCAGTCCCTTTTCCTTAAATCTCTGCCTACATATTTAAGTACCATAAAATGTACCCACAATTATCTCTAAGTACACAAAACTGAGATGCATGATTGTTTTTGATTTTCTCTGGATTCTCCAAAAAACTCAAGAAACATTTTTTTTTGTTGTGTTTAGTTGGAATTTCGAATATTTTCTGTATCTAACTCTCTTCTTGCTGCTCTTTTTGACATTATTTTGTTTCTATGGACTATCCTGTGAATGACTAACAGTAAATCATATGTAGGTTGGAAAGATGAGTAATAAGGAAGATCAGTTTCTTAGAAAACAGAAGTTTTTTTCCACTGAAAATGATTTTAAATGGAATAAAAATGACGTTAAATATAATTCTATTGCAAAAATAAAGCTTTCAGACCAAGAGCAAATTAGAGGAGGAGTCACAGGGGAATCAGTGTAGACTGAACTGAAATAGAGCTTTACTTTTCTTCTCTTTTTAATTTGTAAGAAAAATGAGATATTCAAAAAGAAGAAATCAAGGCCAACTTAGTGTTATCACTGAACTAAATATGTAATTCTTTCTCCAGTTACTTAGTTTTACTTATCCATTATTTGTATATTTTTAATTATACTGCCTGTTCAAATAAAAAATTAAAACACTTAACATTAAAATCACTCAGGAAAATGATGTAACAATGCAAAATTCCTTCTAATTTATTTCAAACAAACCTGTTTTATGCATTTATCAAAATTCAAATGCAGTCACTTGATCCCTGAAACCATTTTTTCTTGTTAAAATCCTAAACCAGTGATGATTGAGAACAAAAAAAAAAAAGAATATTCAGTTCTGTTTTAATAATGATTAAAAATTATGTCAAAATTTTGTTTAATTAGGAATTAGTTAGGAATCTTATCTTGCAAGAGCATAGTTGTGGTTGCTTTTTAAATCTCTAACTTTGAAAGACAAGGGGATATTTTAAAGTTTCAGCCTTCAGTTTTCATAAGGAAATTAAAACACCATGCCTTTTAGAGAAACTTTAAAACACGAACTAGGAATAAATGAACCAGCAATGAAAACTACATTAGAAAAAAAGTATAAAAAATGGTAAGACTCTCACACAAATTCTTAACTCTAGTTTTATTTTTAGAACTCAGAAGCTATAAAGAAAGGGAAGGGAAGGGAATGGAAGGGAAGGCAAGGCAAGGCAAGGCAAGGCAAGAAGGGAAGGGAAGGGAAAGGAAGGGAGGACAAAGGAGGGGCGAAAGAAAAGAGGAGGGAAGGGGAGAGGAAAGCGGAAGGAAGGAAGGAAGGAAGGAAGGAAGGAAGGAAGGAAGGAAGGAAGGAAGGAAGGAAGGAAGGAAGGAAGGAAGGAAGGAAGGAAGGAAAAGGTAAGAGCTGTTCTTTAGTGCTACACTGTTTTTACTCAGTCTCCTCAGGTAAAATGAACTCTTTTAGGACTTACTCAGAAGCATGTGGTACAGGTGAATGGATTTCAGTAGCTTGTAACTTTAAATCAGGTTTCCAAAAATAACAGGCTTTAAAAAAGAAAAAAAAAAAGTGATTGTATTTTGCCACATTATGTTTGATAACTCAGTAGCTTGGTTCTCCATATTGTCTAATCTGTTTGCCAAGGTCCTCTGCGTTCTTCAGATGAAGAACTGAGCAGTATGGAGTAGATTCTCAAGAGTCTTCACTGACTTTTGACATTTCAGGGAAATACATGAGAACTTTCCTGTACAGTTCCTTGTTTGACATGAGCACATAGCTGCATGTTTCCCACTGAGATCTTCTGGTGATTCATCATTTTTAAAACACGTGTTTATTCAGCCGGTTTCATTAGAGTTGACTTCTATGTGTGACAACAAGATTAAGTTATGGCCTCGATGCAGTCCATCTAAGTTTAGCCATTTAAAGATATAATCTAAGGTAAAAACCCAATCACCTCAAAATTCCTTTTGGAATTGGAACTGGAACTACCTGGAACAAGGATATGGGCTCAACCAGTTCAGTTGGCCTAAGTTTTTACTGATGTGCAACAATGTGTATTTGTCGATTACCAAGAGAGGCAGGAGCATGAATGCTTTTGAGTAAAGCCCTTCAGGTACGCGGGCAAATGTCTGAAGTTCTAAGCAGCATGATTTGAGACCCTGATGTGAATAACAAAACAAAAAAAATAGGAGCTGGATTCTATTTATTGCTTTTCCTAGGTAGATCTGTTCCTTCCTCATACTTCCTCTGGCTGTGCTTTGCAGAGTTTATTCTAAGTTCAAATCTGATGATGCAATTGTGTCTGAAGGAAGTGCAGTATTTAGCTCTTCTTTAGATATTTTTTTGGTAAAACAGCACATTACATTCTTCACTTGTCATTGTATCCTGCCAGATTTCTGGCACCATTTTTTTTTCCTTCAAATTTACTACTATGAATTATTCATTTAAAGAAAAAAAATAAGAATAATTTACATTTTCTGATTGGAAGCCAGGGATTATTCATCATTGCCCTGTACATCTCTTATAAAGATGATAAATGAACATATATTAACTGAACCTTAAAACAAAATAATGTGTTTTTCTGAAAGTTTTGCAGAACTGCATTTCCATTGTAATTAGTTTACTTTTTTTAATCAAATCCTGTTAAACCAACATCAAAATGTAAGCTGAGTTCTGGACTGCTTAAAGGAGATGGAAGGAAAATAATGTAATATTCAATAGCTTTTTCATTCCTCCTTTAGTGATGCAAAAAATAAGTACAATTAGCATCTATCTATACTTCATATGAAAAAAAAAAAAAAAAACCTCCCACCACTAAACCAAAGCAAGCCCAAGACAAGAGCAAAAACAAAAAGCTTATTCAGGAAAGTAAAAGACTATGTTGATAAAGAGATAAAGTAAAATTGCTTACCCTGGGAGAGCAGGATGACTTCAGTGGCTAGAAGCCTGATACAAACATTTCCCTCACCAGGAGCTTGAACATCATTTATACTCCTCTTATAATAGAAATGAGCAAGAGACTGATCTTTTCATCATTTTTTCTGCTGCCTTGCTTTAGTGATCCTTGCCAAAGTTTAAAGAAGCTATTTTACCTCTAGCATAGGTAAGAATCCACAGTGCTCTCAGCCATCCCCTCTCCTTGGCTGCACCACATCTGCCACTGTGGATGGGTGAATTTTGTCCTAAGCTAAGTGGGAAATTCTGCCATTTATGATATGACGTAAAGCCATATAATGCCTCTTTGTAGTGATGACCCTGTAATAGAGAGACAGGTAGAACAAGCGAGAAATGGTGGGGATAAGAACTGGAAGATTTTTATGTGCAAATGATCTGAAGAAGCACAGATTTTTTTTTTTTTTAAATATGTGCATTTCCCATACCCAACTTAATGTTCTTAAAATTTCATGATTTTTGGCAAACACAATAAACAGCGAATCAACCAGATTAATCAAATACAAGTACGATCAATTTAAATACAATATATTTGCTTAAAAGTTTCCTCTCTGGTCTGCCTTTGGATTCTCCTTTTTTCATCTTTTCCCTTCTTTCACCTTGCATTTTCCTTATTAAAACAGAAGGAAATAAGAGTTGAATATTTGTTTTTAACAGCCTTAATTAATTAAATAATTTGTTCTTCTGAAATTAAAGATACTTTAGTCTAAAAGACCGGAGTGAGAAATTTCATAAATATTGCAAAGACAGGAAGAGAAAGCCTGAATTGTTTCTTGTTAAATCACAGTGGCAAGCTGTTGTCATTCATATAACTTATCATGATGTGCCAGTTATACTCCTGAAAGGAAAAATCACTGAGAACTTTCAGTGTCATTGACAGAATTTTGCTGCTTCCATTGTCTTGCAAAGAATAAAAAAGGAACTCAAAATTTGGATTCCCAACACCCATAGGAAAAAGTCTTCGTTTCTATAAACGTTTCCCTGGAGAAGCACATCTCAGCACTTGCACAAAGCAGGACATTTGCAGGTTATCATTTTCATTAAACACCAAAGTAACTGCCGGTAAATTTTTTCTGGTATTTGCTTTTACTGTCCTGTAAAAGCGTCAAATATAAATACATAAATAAATGTTTATAATGCATGGATAACAGTGCTAACAGATGCTATAAGCCAAAGGAAATAAATCAGGCTTAGTGGCTGAGATATGTCACTTTGCTTGATTTGCAATAAAGAACTTCACTTCTCCTTATGCTCATTATTTACCAGCTTATTACTTTATCTATCACTTACCCTTATCAGCTTATTACTATATTTTATTTTGCATTACGATTGTATTCTTCATTGGTTTGGATGCCATTCAAGGGACAGTGACAATCTTTAAGAGGTGGATTCATTCCACCTTAATTTGGTACTTAACTGAAACGCTTAAAATAGGTGTTCTTTGTGGTCACTGCAAGTCTGAGTCATTCTATGAGTTATTTGAGTCTCTGTGTTATAATAATTTTTAAAAAGCTAAAGGCAGCTGTGGTCCTAGTTTAAAGGCCTCAGCAAAATTAGAACCTAAACTGAATCTGGAGCTAAGGGCTTACTGTCTGGATAGACCAATATAAAAATAACCTTGGTCAGTGTGAGCATAACATCCTCTTGTCATGTTGTGACCAGAATCGCATCACTCTCTAGGTACTCAGAAATCTGTCAGGTTTGGATAGATTATCCAAAGTGTAAGCTGTTCTTTTTTATGGCAGGTAGTGCACAGACAGGCCTTCTCAGTTTGCTCTCATATCTTGTGTGGCAACTTTACTACACATTGCCAGGAAATAAGTAACCTTAACAACAGCCTGTGCTGAAGAAAAATAAAAAGAATTCACAAGAAACAAAAAGAATTTTCTTATTAGATACTCGCCTTTGGACCCATTTGGATGTCCCCGGAGGAAAGACTTCTAGGTTGCCAGCCCGTTTTTGCTTTCTATTAGTTGAATCTGTCACTTCTCCAGCAAGTTGATTTAAGGTTTTGCCTTCGTTTGTAAACTGTCCTTCAAATGAAATGTCTTCTGCAAGAGAATATCCAGTCACTGCTCTGTTAAGGAAATATCTAGACAAGAGAAGCCCAAATTAATAACCTGTGTCCCTCAGGGGTAACAGGCAGGCTGGCAATCGGCAGAGAATGCCAGCTCAAGAACTGTGATACTGAGCTTACTGTTTTGATAGAAGTAGCTTTGGAGAACACCAGCGAGTACTCCAGGGACCCAGGTTTGAAAAGCAGTGGTTGGAGCAGGACTCTAAGGACAGCAATTACAAAACTATTCAGCTGTACTGCCAACTCCTGGTGTGACCTTCAGTCACTCATCCTACAAGCCACTGTTGGGTTTATTTTATGCCTTCCCTTCTTACCTCTCGAATTCCCTAGTGTTTACTTCACAGAAGACAGCTTCTCCTATGTCTGCAGTCAGCAAGAGACGAGGCATTGGAAGGCTCTTCTCTCTGCTCCCAGCCTTTCAGTGGCAGAAGGCTGAGTCTGGCCCCGGGTGGCAGTCGTACTACTGACACTCACTGCAATTTTACCTCTGTGTGCAGCAATGTTTGCAGTAGGTGGATAGTCGGTTTTCCTACAGGGACATTTGCAATGATTCATTCCTTCATAAGCTTGGCACATTAGGTACTATAGCATGAGTACTGTTATTACTTCCATGGGAAAACATTAACTGATTTATCTGATTAAAATTTGCGGTGGCAGCCATAAATAAGCAAACTACTCAATAGAGTCTCATTAATTTGGACACTTACTTCTTGTGTTAATTTTGAAGCATTTCTTGACATTGTGTAATGTCATTTCAAGTAGCACATATAAGCTATAAAACGTTTATTTTTACTACAGCTTAGTTCAGAATAATTTGCTTTGTCCCATAACTATGAAGTTTGTTCCACTATTATCCTACGAAATTTACAAGGGTTTCTAAGCATCATCTGTGGTCATTAGGTCATTTCTTCCACAGCCTTTCTGGTAGTTACTCACAAACTGATAATTGCTACCAAATAGATGCACTGGACTGCTGGGCTGTCATTTGTTTGTACTTCCCGTCAGCTTATAGCCCTGTGGTCCTCTCTCGGGCTCTGTCTACATGCCAGTATGCTGTAATGATAAATAACATTATCGACCTATAGGTATGCATAAAACATTAGATGGATCGTATGTTTTCCAGACTGCTCAACTTCCATGAACTGCATTTCAAGTTAGTCTGATCAGGAACCTTGTGTCTGTCACACCAGAGTACTGAAGTGAGTAGATGAGCAATGTAGAATAAAGTACCCCAGCAAAACAAATAAAATAGCCCCAAACTCTCTTAAAAAACTTTTTTTTTTTTTTTCTCTTTTATAGATAAACTGTGAAATTTGATTCTAGGTAGAGATACATTCCTAAAAATTGTCTACATACCTTCTAACTTAACTCTGACTGTTCTTTATTTAGCTCTGTCTTACTATTTTAACAATAGTCAAAGAATTTAAGTTTACCAATAGAAGAGCATCATTTTTAAACTTTTTAACTTGTATAAACTGATATACATTTTAAAGGATAGTAGGATTTTTTGTTATTGTTCAAAATGCATAAATGATTTAGGAGCCTAAATTTAATTTTCAGAGGTAACCTTGTAATCAGAAGTCTAAATCCCTTGTATTTCAATTAAAATAAGACTCTTAAGCATGAAGACACAAATTAAAGTTAAATTGGCCTCTAAAGCCTTTAAGTACCTGGTTTTTTGAACAGATTTCTTCTTTGCACCCAGAGTGTGTTTGTTTTATCTCGGGCTCTGTGCATGTATATACTTATATATAAACACACCTATATAAATATATAAACACACCAATATAAATATACAAGTGTGTATAAATTTATTCAAGAGGGGAATAGTGCTCATTTATCTATTTTTGAGATTAAAAAAATGTTATGTTTCAGTTTTACAAGAAGTCAAAATGTAATATAGAAAAAAAAATCCCATTTGTTTTTATCCAGTTACAACTCAAATTAATTCCTCTCATGTACAATGCAAAATCTTTCAAAATATGAATCAGGATCAGGTTCTTATTTCTTCCCAGAATGCTGTTGCTGAAACAAATGAAATGAAATGAAATGAAATGAAATGAAATGAAATGAAATGAAATGAAATAAGATAAAATAGGTGACAAGACTTAGTTGAAATAACTGCCAGAATCAGAATAATTTAACATGGAGGTCATCTGGTCTAACCCTTCACTCACAACAGGACCATAATATAATAGTAGTTCAATATAGCATGAGGTCAGTAACCTAATTTTATATTAATTCATTTTGAAAAATAAATTGGATGAGGACATATGGATGAAGAAGCTTGCACTTGCAAACATAGAGAGTTGAAGTTAATTCTAAACTGGTATAATAAACATTCAAACATTATCTGCAAGTCTTATTTGTATAGTTTTCATCCTTAAACAAATCATTAGATTAAAAACTTCTAGTCAATTCCCATGCGGAAAAAAAAATTGTTAAGGAATAATCAAGGTGTAGAAGAGACACATAGGTTCTTAGTTAATATTTCAACACCAGCCCCAGTAATATGTTCCTTGAGTATGAATTGGAAAGGGTTTGTTCATTACAAATTCATTAAGGAACTTGCATACAACTAGTCTTTCATTGCAGATATATTCGCTCCTCCTCATTCAGCAAAAGAATTAAACCTTTTTTTTTTTTTCCCTACAGCTCTGGAAGTATGGGGAATCTGAGCCTTTCTCTAATTAAAGGTATTCTTTTTTTTTTTTCTCTGAAATCTGGAAAAATGTGCAGCTCTTGTTAAATTTGGGATTCATTCAAATCCCACCTTTTTCTCTTCTGTAGCTTCCTACAAAAATCCTATGACTCCATTTGAGCTGAAGAATCTTTCAGATTATATATACATTCAAGTCTAAATGAATGAAAACAGACATGCCTCATATTAGGTAAATAGGAACAAATGTTGGTTTTTAGCTTCATTGTTTTTCTTCTCTTCTTCTCCCTCTGCCAAAGCCCCAGTAGAGTATGAATGTAGAATATCAGCCCATCTTCTAATATATGCAGCATAATCTTCTTAAAATGAGTTTTCACTTCAGGGAACAGAAGGGCTTAGAGTTGAGCAGCATGGCTTTTTTGTATTTGGCATCTCATTATACTTAGTACTCTTTTTTTTTCTGCATAGAACAATTGAATATCATTAGTGAAGGAAATTTCTTTCTACAAGAGCTTTTTTTTTTTTTTTGCAGGGGGAGGGAGGGTAGAATAAGAAAGGTAGAAAGTGGGAGATAGAATGAAACTTTTAGTACATTCTTTGGGGAAGACGACTTGTATTTTGCATTCCTTTGCTCCCAACATAATGTTTTGCCAGTATTTGAGGTGAGGGCATCCCACCTCAAATATTTTTACTTAATAATTAATGGACATTTTGATGATTTAAGAGTGGAAAATTTGGGAAGCAAATGAATTCTGTAGTAAGTTAATTTTTAATGGAAAGTGTCAGAGATATACAAATGTATCAAGAACTGAGAAAATCCACAGTACCTTTGAATATAATATTAATTCCTAATGGCTTCTTGGCCAAGCTCAAGTATAGAATCAGTTTAAAATCCAGTTTCTTCCCTTGGGAAGCCTCAGCTGAGTTCTCTGATGATTAAAGCCCATGAAGCTGGACCAACAGACAATTTGACCAAATATTTATTT
Source organism: Crypturellus undulatus (assembly GCA_013389825.1). Taxonomy (NCBI): domain Eukaryota; kingdom Metazoa; phylum Chordata; class Aves; order Tinamiformes; family Tinamidae; genus Crypturellus; species Crypturellus undulatus. The sequence continues at coordinate 33,635 of VWPW01020938.1, forward strand.
GAATGGATAGCTTGCATTACAATAATGTCTGGAAATTCTTTGGTAATTCAGTGATTTAATGTGTTTCTTACATGTTTAATTAATCCTTATACATAAGTTGGAGGAGATAGGATTCTGTTCTTGTCCAACATGACATTGGTAGATTGAGACTGCTACAAATGTAAGGAATAAATACTGGTGGAGTATTAATTAGTTCATTTTCTATACCCAGTGTACACAGCCATAAGCCAGATCATGAATTCTCCAGGCCATTGACTGTCAATTCATTTGTGTCCATCCAATACTTCAAAAGTGAAACTTCCATCTTAAATCCTAGATCAAGCTACAGGTCAAAAAGATACAGACAGAGACGAACAGATGATGTTTAGGTAAGAATATGGATTATAAAAATCAGGAACTTGATGTCAATTTATTCCTACACTAATACTTCACTGAAGCCCAGAAGTTATGTAATGAAAAACTTTCCGAAGTTGTTTGAGATAGGAGCCATGGAGGTAGCTGAACCAGGAACTGAAGAAAAGAAGTCTTTAGAAAAGCTAATTTTCAAATCCGTGGTTGGAATTTTGGTTATGAACTATGAATAGAAGAATGGTTGTGCTTGTTGTGTCATTTTCCTTTTCTGTTATTTTTCTGATATAAACGGCATTAAGAATCTGATTGCTAAAAGATGTTAGCACTATCTTCTTTTAAAAGATGACACTGGAAAGAATGGAAGCATTGGTGCATTTGCTTTAGTGATTAGTCCAGAAAGATCTCCTTTGCAGCAGAGATTATGGGCTGGAGCACTCTAATTTTGTACTTAATCCCCGCCACTGAATGCACAGAAGTCCCATACTTTGGATATCTGTAAGCTATGCAAGACCTGTTGCCATCACCACCAGCAGCTGCTGGGTTCCTGTTCAGCTCAGCTTGGTTTGAACAAGCAGACAGCCAAAAATAGCCCCAGCTTCATTTCAGCATCTGAACTGCTGTACTCCCTGGATTTGGCGCATGCAGTCACCTAGGACATACTCAAATGCTAATGGGATCCATCTCTGAGCTAACAAGGTTTGGTTTAGTTGTTTTTCCCCAGACATCACAGCTTGCGTTCATCTTTCCAAAATCCAGACATCTAACAAGTTAACTAATCTAAAAGCTATTCACCTAGGCAGTTTTACAAAGAAAAGCATCAGGGAATGATTCAGCCACCTGAGTTTTGATTTACTGTTGAAAGACCCATGCATTTCCCCGGGAACTGTGAACGTGAGATAGGCTTTCTCTGAAGGGGTGATATTCAGTTCACCGAGCATGCAAGTCCCTGTGGGACTGATGTCTGAATTTGCAGTGGACCTCTAAGTAGTACATTCCGTGGTCCTTCATTCAATTCTTAAAATATAAGGGTGTAGAATCAAATGAGATGCACTAAGACACTCTTTTTTGTTTCCAGGTCATTATTTGAAAAGCCATGTGTATCCCAGAGTCCCATAGCATCATATCACACATATCTATATAAATAGCTCTCATATTCTAACGTAGCTCAAATGTCACTTGATACCTGTGGGCACTCTTGGCACCTGATTTCAATCCTATTTTGCTAGATGTCCCAGTGACTAAAATAAAAGTTTAAAAGCCTACTTCCCATATAGACCCCTAAACTTTGACATCTTAGTCTGAAAGCTGAATCTTACTCTGAGAAATATCTGATTCTTTTTCCAATGGATATTAAATGCCATTTGATAAAGAAATTTGATTTCTTTTCTCCTGATTTTTGCACCATTTGCAAACCCAGGCTGAAAATGCACAAATTCCAAGCATCTTCTGTGCTAGTAAAGACCACCTGAAAAAAATGCTGTGCCTTGGTTAGGGACTGTTGTATCTAATTCCATCTGTTCTGCTCTTGGAGCCAATTTCCATTACATGACACCTGGTGGGGCTTTGCTGATTACTTCTTCCATGGGGAAGAAAGGAAGAGTAAAACTTCACTGATGATCTTTAGAGGTTGACTTCTGCATTATATGGTAAAGGTAATGTCTTAAAAATATCCCTCTATCTCCAACAATTCACTGGATGCAGCAGAAAGGAGGAAATTACACTTAGAAGCTGACTGTTGGATTGCGGTAAAGACTCTAGTAATGATGCCCTATCTGTGGAGACTTTACCAGCCTTTGCTGTAATTGAATGTTCTGACCTTCTCCAGCCCTATTATATGAAATAAATAAATAAATAATCCTTCCATTTTGACTTTAAGAACATACTGAAAATTAGATCAGTTAAAATAAAAAAAGGCATCACTTAAAGGCTACAGTAATTGGAGAATGTTTCTTTCTTGCCAGTTGAAACAAGCTGCATGAAAATAAGAAATGAAAGATAGCAAAAGAAGCAATACATAACCAAAATAACAATAGGAAATAATTTATTTCTGGTTTCTCCTTGGTGAAATTCTCAGGGAAAGATTCCTTGTATGTGATTAATTTAGAGAACTGCTTACTAAAAGTTTGTGTTTGGCAGGTTTTGTAAGAGACCTCAAAAGTAGCATATTACAGGAAGGCAGAATGAGTACTAAAAGGAATAACAAAGTAAGAAAGAGAATAAAGAGTGTGATGATTTGCGTATGTAGCTTATATAAAATCTTCCTGGACTTATTTCAGGAGTTGTCTTATATGATAAAGAAAAACAGGTTGAAAGTATTGTTCTGAAAAATAACAGCCCATCTGTATAAATCTAGAAGGAAAAACTGAAGTAAGGCCAGAATATGAATATAATAATATTATATACTTACATATATGTAAATGACCTATATATATGAATATGAGCAAAACATATCCCCATTTTCATATATATTTACTTGCTCCAGATTAGAAAAAAAAAACAGAAATTGAAACATTACTTCTAAAATTGAGTTTCCCAGAATACTTAGTTTCTAGCTAAACTTAATACCCCACTTTGATTAAGGCAAAATGCTTCTTTTTGCATTTTATTTTACTCTGTTGATGTATAATACAACAATCCCTTGAAATCAAAACTCTTGGAAGGATATGTTACTGAGCTGAAGGATAGGTTACTGAGCTGAAGGATGACATTAAATGCTTGGAGTTTTCCTAAGGGATTTTTGTATTTTGCAGAAATTTGTATTTACAGAAATTTTGCAAAAGAAAAATGTATTTTTAATGCATATGTGCATATACGAAGGCATTTTTCAATGCAAGCCCTAGTTATATTGATGTCAATGGAGATCTACACTGCTTTCAGTGCTGTTAGGCACTCGAGGGTAGATCTGTGCCAGCCGGTAGAGTGGTGAGTCTGACTGTGCCTTTGTCTTCCTAGATTTCACCTGCACTTTCGAGGTGTTCAATGGATTGCCAAGCCAGTTCATTCTTGGTATTGCTCAGGGTCCGAGTCCACTACAGGGATGTCAACTTGTGCTCAGGGAGGGATCCGCAGAGTAATGAGAAGCTGCATTGGAGCAATAGGCCTGTTTGTGGGACTGAAGACAGTCACACTGCCACCAGTGCGACCTCCACATCATCCACAGTATCCTCTCTGTGCTTCTAGTTTATTGTCTTTAAGTACAGCACCTAGAATACTCTTCTGCCTGCAAGCTGTGCCTAGGAAAGTAAAAACTGGTGATCCCAAAGACCTGCCTGGCAGCTATAACACTGTCACATCCCTTTTTTGAACATTCTTCATTACTCTTAATTGCTTTTTTTTTTTTTTTCCTCAATGTAGACTGTCAAGTCTTTGGAGTAAATATTGTATCTGCATATATCCTTCTAAAGTATGTAACTTAAGGGAGGCTCAAGGACTTACAGTGGTATAAACAATAATTGTTTTAATTCATTGTGCAAATAGAAAAGAGCTTCTCAAAATGTCTATCAGAAAGCTTCCAGGATGAAGTCTGTTAACAATATTTATTCCAGCTAAGATTTGTAAATATTTTAGTAGGCTTGGGTTTTATCTGAGCAACATTTAGTTATCAATTACAATAGTTCATCACAAAGAACTGCCCATAATATGCATATAGGGCAACATTAGGCCCTGTTTTGAAAAAAATAAATAAAGTAGTTTGAAAAAAAGGATAAATAGGAGAAATTCTTGGCAAAAAAAGCCTACAGATTTGTGAGGGATTTTGATTTTATTTTTTCTGTACTATACTATATATTTTTCCTCCACTTACGTAGTTTACAAATTAGAATGTTACATAATCATATTTCAGAAACAGTGCTATTGGATGATGAACAAATTTATCTGGCTAATAAAAATAATTCCTTCCACGACTGCTAAGACTGTGTGTAATAAGGTCAGGGTTCTTATTGATTGTTATTTAAAACATATTTTTTTTGTTAGGAAACATACATGGAAATATTCTTAAAACAGTTAATTATAAAATGGAAAATAATAATGAAACCTTATACTTAATGAAAAAAATAAATATCAAAATATTATTCTTGGCTGTCTTTCTAATACTTCCAGTTAATAAAATAAAAAGAATTGGAGGAATTAAAAAAAGAAAAAAAAAGACCAGGCTAATTGCAGTGTCATTCAATAGGTACATATTTCAATAGATAAGTAATAGCCTTGCTAAATATAGTTTAGGTTCTCTTTACTTTTAATTCCATTCAAACTATTTACTTTTCATGATGTATAAGCTTTAACAATAGTTCCCTTCATTATAATATTATCATATTATAAATTGCATTTATTTTATGAACAACCCTAAATGTGTTTTTTTTTGCAATATTCTCAGATCATACTCTTACCAAAAAGCTGTTTCATCACCATGTATATAGCATATGTATAAAACTGTCTAATTTATTCAGTCTTCATCAGAGAAAAAGGTAGTTTTAGGAAGAGAGGAAGTTATATTCAGATTGTTTTGAACAATCCAAATTTCTTGTAAGAATTTTATAGTAATTCAATTAAAATTATTTTAAGAGTAATTTGTATTAGAATTATTTAATCTATCATTTAAATCTATTCAAAAATTCTATTTCAATTATTTTTGATATTATATCAGATTGGTGTAATAAAAATAAGTTTCAGAAAGAAATGGAAATAGAAGGGTTGAATTATCTTTTTTTTCATTCAAAACAAAATGTTTTGACAGTTGAAAATGAAACATTAAATCAAAACATTTATCTGAAATGAAATGTTTCATTTTGAAAGCTGACTTGAAGCATAAATTTTATATCAAATTGGCATCATGAATTAAAATGACACTCAAATTCTACTTTAGTTCGAATGCCAATTCAAAAGTAAATGATTAGGTCTGAACTAAGATTTTAAAATAAATATTTTATCCTGCTTCAAAGTGTTGCTTTGGAAAATCAGAAAGATCATCAAAATGGACAGTCCCTACATACAAGTTTGAATATAATGAAAACTCATTTTTCACATGAAATACGTACAAGCAAACAAACATTTTTCATCAGACCATTTTGTCTCTTGCTTGGATGTAAGTGGACTAGGTTTTCTAGAGCAGAGATGCATTTTTGCCAGAGTTTTATGGTAATAATGCTCCAGAGAGCTTTGTTTCATGAAGAACTGTCTTGTTAAAGACATTGATCTTAGACTATTGCAAACAGGAGAATATTGGTAAACTTAAAACAACTAAAAAAAACTTAAATAAAGTAAGCAATTAAAGTGTTAGAAATTATTCACATTTTGGTATGGGGATAGGGAATGATCTCAGAAGTAATGTAAATTTGCAGATATACAAAAGAAGAAGAATTATTAGACTGGTCAAGTGACTATATAGATCAGAATGTTTGCAATGAGAAGGGAATATTTGTGCGGTGTTTTAGGTATCATGACTCAAAGGTAAAACTGTGGAAACTGAGGAAACATGTTTGCATATGAAACACCTAGGTAAATGAAAGAATCATAAAAAGATGGTTCCCAATTTTGATGAGTTTGTGTTACTAGTTAAGAAAATAATGTAAAATGTTTGGAAGCCACTGAGCACCACTAGTGTTGGCGGTTTTGATGGTCTTATTCCTTTTAACATGTAAGATTGTTTCTTGTGGAAATGCTCAAACAGCCATAGTGCTTTTTTTTAAGAATTTTCACATATCACCAGAGGAATTTGTACTTTCCTAAATCTCTTCCTGACTGAAATCATTCTTAATTGAAGATCTGTTGTGTACGGAATATAAGCACCCAAGATTAAGGAAAGAAAAAAAGAAAACAAAACAACCAAAAACAAATTCTGTGCTACTTTACAGACGCCACTTAATCACTCTTTTCTTTACCTAACTGCTATGATGTTATGATAATTAGGAAATCTATCTCCAATAAGATGGGTATGTATTATAATGAAGAGGCAGATGTGATCAATAAGGCTGGTATATTGTCTGTACCACACATGGCCATTTTTCTTATATGCAAAGCTCTATTTGTTTATTATTCAATTCTATTTATAAGATTATTAAGCACAAATAATGAAGATATTTCTTTGTCTGAGAGGCAAATAGTTTCAGAAAGTTCTTTCTTCATATCCCTAAAATCTCTGCTGCTTTCAGATAAAATTGTGGGGAAAATGAAGGGAAAATAGTTCACCCATCACTAGCAGTACTACCAAATGAACCAAATATGTGATTTTGGAGCTGAATGCCTAAAAAGAGGCATAAGGCAGACAACATTGCCATAAGGCAGTTGCCTAATAGTAGAGCAACTAATGACTAAAATAAGTACACCCAATAGGAGCACCCTATCGGAGGAGTATTAAAAATAAAATAAGGTTATTTAAGTTTTAAAGAATCACCAGGATATCAGTAGAGATTCTGTAGCTTTTAAATTGATATTTAAACCTGTTTCTCCTTTTTTTTTTTTTTTTTTTTTTTTTTTTTTTTTTT
>VWPW01020938.1:47318-60920 GCA_013389825.1 Crypturellus undulatus
CCTCTCCTCTCCTCTCCTCTCCATATACTAAGAACTCAGCAGAAACTGCTGATTTCTGCTGCAGCTGTTCTCATGAAGTTCTATGGCAGCAATCCCAAATTTGTTACACCAGTTCTAAAATTTAAAGATTGCATCTGGAAAAGCATGCTCAAGGAACTTATCTAGGGCACCATCCTCTTAAAAGTTAACTTTATTGTGTCCAATGAATGAAATACAGAACAGCAGGTATATTATTTTTAAAGGGGACATAAAACAATAGTGCAGCACTGCCTGATTATATTACAGTATCTATCTTCTCATGTATCAGCAAAAACTAGCACTGAAGTATACCTAATTATCATATTTACAGTGGTACAGGTAGTAAAACAGTTATGTTTTGCATTGCTCAGGATGTTCAGGGTTGAAATAGATAAACTATGTGGGAGATTAGTAATAGGTAATTATTCTCTACTTACATATTCAGCTTCATATTTCTAAATTAAGGTAAGTGGGAAAAGCTTATAAAATATTCAGGGCTCTTTTATCTTTCCTCCTCCCTCTTATTAGAAACTGTGCATGAATTTGCATAGAATAAACTGAGCCCATAAATCATAGCAGAAAATGCAAGAACGCTCTTTGTAAGTTATAATTTAAGGTTAACTGTAGCACATTTTGCTTACTGTATTATTAATGACTTTAGTTCACTCATGACAAGATTACATATTAAAAATTGTTGGTAGACAAAACTCCAGTTCATAATCAATTTGCTTCCAGACCATAGAAAACTACTCACTCTGTTCTCATGATTGTTTCAAAGAAGAGACCATCAGGGAGAAAGTTTAGCATGCAATATGTTTCCTTGCCCCTGTTCTCCAGTTGCTTTCTGCTTCAGCTCTGCAAAAGGTTTTGGTGCAAGGCTTTGCATGGATTTTAAATTGAATTCACGATATACATGGCAGGCTTGGAAATAGACACTGGACCTATTCCACACCTGAAGAACTTCAGCAGAGAAACCATAACACCTGCATGGTTCTCTGCCCTGGCTAATGAGAAGCACTGAAGGACTATGGTTATACTGAATTAGTATCTTTATGTGATTGTAACTCCATTAAAGAGCAGTAAACAGTCACTGTTAAAAGGAATCAGAATCTGCTGAGCTCTGGGTTTCCCAGTCTTGTTTGGGACTCCGTCACTATCTCCTACTGCTATGGGGGATACTATCCCCTCAGACCAGGACACACATACACACCTTATATACATAGTCAACAGCCCACTGATAAACCCAAACACAGGAATGACACCTCTGCAGGCACCACATCCACATAGCAATGAATAATACAAATAGCTTTATCTTATTCTTATATGCAAATGTCTTCATCCTATTCTTATTTGCGAGCTAGGCCCAATCAGTGCTTGCTGGCAGATCATGCACTCATATTATGCAAATACAAATGGGGCTGTCCAGCTGCTGATTTGAACCATGGGTCCCTCCAGCAGCTGGCCCTCAGATCCCTGGTGAAGCAGATTCCCAGGTCTATTACTACTCCAGCTACTCATGGAATCACAGAACAGTTGGAGTTGGAAGGGACCTCTGGAGATCCTCTCTGTGCAACTTGTTGCGGTGTTCAAATGCATTCTCGATGAAGAAGTGTTATTGTATGTTCAGGTGGAATTCCTAGTGTTCCAGTTTATGCACATATCCTCTTGTCCTGTCGTCATGCAACACTGAGAACAGAGTACTTGGAATATGAAGCTCACTAGTGTCACACAGAGCAGCATCAACCAGGAAAATATATAGGTTGAGATCTTAATATCACTGCAACTGTCAGCACAGTGATAGGCCATGCAAGCACACCGATCAACATCAGGTGTACATCTCCTCTTTTATATCTCTCTAACCTACCTTGATCCTTCCCTTTGCTCACCTTTGGTTCTTTCCCCAAGCATCCCATAATAAGTTTCACACAATCCCACAAATCTTTTCAAACATTCCACTGTAAGTTTGCTCTTTCCCATGAGATTCATGATAATCTTGTTTTCCTTTTCTTAACAGTTGCGAAGATATGGCTAAAATTCCTCAAGGCTTTGTGCCTCCAGTGGACATCATTTCAATCAGTGACCTGACACCTCTAGACTTTGATACTGTCTCTGTTATCTCCTATTTATTAGAATCTGTGATTCTGCGTGTTTAATGTGTTACTTCTGCTGTCTCTTCTCCTAAGCTTTTATGTTGAATAGTGATTAACCAGATACTCTCAGAAAACAGATATTATTAATAATTGTTTGACATTCAGAAGACTTGGGTCACCACCTGTACATACACCATAGTTTAAAATCTACATGACAATATGATTTTACTTTATACATACTTATAGAACCTTGTTAAAGAACTTTTTATATCACATGACTTTGTTTTGGTAGTTTGCTACATCGCATAATTGCACCTTCTTGACCTTCATTGGTTAGTTGTTTTACTTACAATTAATGACAGAAAAAGGGAAATTCATATCGTCAGTTTGATTTTCAGGGAGTCAAAGGAGTAGGGTCTTTTTTTTTTTTTTTTCTGTCTAGATGTAAGTCCTAGGACAAAGTCTTTCAAAATTTATAATAGAATAGCAGGCTACAAGGTAGACTGAAACAAAAAAAGTCCAAGGAACTAAGTCTTTACTCTCTGTAATCCTGCAGCTATGATTTGTCATTAACTTCCTGAAAGTGAGATCTTTACTATAGATACACTTTCTGTGTCACATCCCTTTTTAGTTACTATGTATTTCTAAGCAAACTGTTTACAGTGACTTAGTATTTCAGTCATGAGACTAGTCTAACCAGGCTTCACCAAGGCAAGATTTATTTCTTGGATACTGTCCAGAACAACAGCTTCCTGACAATCCAAATATTCTTTCCTCCTTTGAATTTTCTAGAAATCAGACATTTCGACTTAAAAATCTAGAAGAAAAGACTTTACTACCATTGGAGATCTTATCATAACCAAATATATATTAATACTTTATGTTCTTTAATTTGCATAATTTACTCACTAACCTTACTTTTTTCACTAAAAGACAACTAAAAATGTTATCTTTTTGAAAAATATATTCTAATAATTAATTCATACATTTTAATAATTGTTTAATTGATATATTATACCAAGATTATTTTAAAAAATAGAAGAGTAGTTATCCAGAAATAGTCCACAAAAGACTGGAAAATGGGAGTTTAAGCTTCATTTGCTTCATTCCTTTCTCCTTTTCACTATTTCTAGAGAATAGTTAGGATTCAGCTGGAATCTCTCAGCTCAGTATATTTTAGAAAACAAATGTTTAAAATGTCCCATTTTGATATTGCCAAACTGAAAAATTTCTTGCTTCAGATAAAAAATTGCTTTTATTCTAATATTAAATGAAGTATTATAGAAAAGAACCAAAGGTCAGGACAAAACATTAATGTTTAAACAGTTTGATAGAAACAAGATTTTTTTGTCATATTTTAAATTAAGAAATGAACTCGCAAATGCTGACTCCTTAGTCTTCATCAGGACAGCAAATATTTTGGTATTTTTTCATTTTTATACTATACAAAAAATGCCTCTCAGCTCTTATTGTTGGTCTAAAACATAACCTTTTATCCAGACTATTCTTTCCTTCTAAAGATCTGCCTACATATGCCAATTGCCTCAGTTTCTCAGTGAATTTTATCATATATTCCTGCACTGTCTCTATATTTTTCTGATGTTTCTTAATGTAAAGAAAATGCAAGGTAAGTTATTCATGCCAGATGTCTTCAAATTCTTATTCCTTTACAGTGAACATAGAATTTTAGGTCACACAATGTAGTCTAAAGAAAATAAATAAATAAATAAATAAAAGCTTTCATCAATTATATAAAAAATAATAAAACCTCCTAGTAAAATAAAAATCATCACTGACCTGCAGACAAGTTGTTTAATGTTTGTAACACAGAAAATGGACATCAAAGAATCAATTACACTGCAAGTAGATTGGAAATTGTAATATCTTTAATGTCTACATTCCAGGGAGGAAAAATGGTCTCGTGAATAAGATAAGTGTCCTTCATCCTACACAAATAGAGTTACAAGATTTTTAAAGTGCTTTTTTAAAAAAGAAAACAGATTTATTTTACTGACATGTGCTTGGGCTACTTAATAAGACACCATATTTTCGTATGGATTATTTTTTCACACGAAAAGGGTGATGAAAAGGGATATTCAATAGTGCTCTGAGGGTAAATCATCATCACTCTTGTGAGGTGACACATTGTTTTACTTGTTCCTGATTAGTCCTCGTTGTATCTCACATTAATGGTAACCTCGTTTGCAATCACTGCTCCGCAAAGTCAAACTAGGTAAAAAATCTATTGTATTACAAATGAGAATGAGGTAGCTTTTAAAGTATTGCAGCATAAAATATATAACCAATCTTTGGAGCATTTTGAACTTAATATCAGAATGTGATAGGTTCTTTACACATACTGTTTGGGGGGTAGAATTTTAGCAAAATTAGCATAAAATAAGAATAAGGCAAATGACATTCTTTTATACACAGTATTGCACATTACTAAAGGGTAAAGTGAGAAGTGCTGCATTTATAATGAAATGAATACAGAAGAGTAATTCTGATTTATCTCAAATATAAACAAATAAAATTCCAGAAGTTTGGTTTCCTATCCTGTTTATTGTAAAATTGCTCCATGAACTGAATTTTCTTGACTGCATAACACACACACAAAAAAAGAAACTATTGACCTTTTTACAGAACCAAATCCTTTGCCAAAGTCTTCTTATTACTGTAATTTACATTTTTTTCTTTCTTTCAAGTCATAAAAAGTCCCCATCTTTCTCAAACTTTTCAATATTTTAATTAACAACCAAAAATAATGCTGTATTAGATTTTTTTATGCTCTTGCTTCACATTCAAAAAATAGTAACTCTTGAAGATGTTTCCGTTGGAAAATGCTGATAAGAATTTAAAAAGTTTTGTTTTTAAAGTACAAATAATATTTTAAAGCAGGTCTATTAAGAATGTCTTCAGTTCTCTATCTTCCTCATGATAGTCATTATGATTAATTGTATAATAATAACGCATGATAATATGGCACAAACCATACAACAAATAATAAAGATACATTATTTAATAGTTTAGCTGAGGGCTTACCCACTAAGGAAGAACAGAGAGTGATATTTTCTTTTCTTACTTCAATAAAGTATTCAAAGACTGAGGATCTGGACTCTGATGCAGATAGGTAGACATACAGTGGAAACTATCAGAGCTTCAGCAGTCCAAAAGGTCCATATGTTATTACTCTTGCATCAACAATTAAAAGGTACAAGTTGACATAGGAGCTAATAAGCTAAGGAAATTTTGGATCTAGGCATGAATGAATGGATTAATATAAAAATGGATTAATACAAGAACCATTTCAACCCTTCCTACAAAACAAAATGTAATTCACAATCATGAAAAATGTATTTTGAGGTGTGTTTCCCCACTAGTTTCAATGTATATGGGCCCTTGCATATCTTGGTAGCGTCAGGAAAAAAGTGATCTTGAAATAAGGCAACAAATTCACTTTTCAGCAACCTTAAAAAAAAAGAATAACACCTTACCAGACATCCTTTCTGAAAAGTACATGATGGGACACTGGTAGGCTATATATATAAGCAGTTTCCCTGTATTTGAGGAATATTTATTAAATCTATATTTCATGTACATACACTCGCCTCCTTGTTTGTCACAGTGAATTTATGAGTGACGGTTTATTCAGTTTGGAGAATTTAGGCTTCTGAATGGAAAATGAGTTGAAAAACCTCTTTAGCATTACAGGAAAATATAAATTTAGGCCCCTCAGAGCCCTTGCAGTGGTATATATCCTGCCCTTGATCTTCTTTTCTCAAGTGAATTTACTGTGGCCCATTACATGACAGTCGCACCAACTAAATTACAGTAGCTCTCCATTAAATAACAACGATATGATTGGTAGTGTACTTTACATTCTCATGGCAATTTTCTAACCCCCTAAGTGGATAATTGTCAGTTATTGCTTTTAAAGTGTGAGCCTTGTATGACTTTATTAAAAGTTTCCAAGATACGATACCATATACGAAGGAACAAAATCCAGAAAAGGGTTAGAATATGTTCCTAGAATTATAATAGGACCATATATGTGCCTTATTTTTGAGGTTTTTGAATCCTTGGGTGCTTGTGGAAGGAGCAGGATTATACCTGAAAAATCCTCTTTGTATTATTCCTCTTCTTCCTCACTAGATTCCTCCAAAAGGTGGACAGCTATCAAGTAATACTAGCTTCTCACATAACCTCTTTTGTATGAGATATATGTATAATTGTTTGGAATAAGAGACTTGAATATAGGAGGGAAAAGAGGGCTATTCTACAGGTCACTTTCTCACTTAAGAAGTTATGGATGATTATCAGTGTAATAGCCAAAAATATCGGTATAAACAGAAAGGGTTGCCTGTTTGCAGGGATATGTGATATTGCAGACTAGTTCCAGAGTATTTTATCAATATTGACACCATCATCCATTGAATAATCTCCCATCTCATTAGATCAGAGAGTATTTTACGGTATTAACAAGGAGAAAAGGGGTAAAAGAAGAAATGCTTCAAGTCGCAATTCTAGCCGAACATAGAAGTGGTTTGCATTTTTTTCTGTTTGATTTATTCATTTGTTTGTACAACATTTTAAAATGTAGCAACTTTAATATCCTTCTGACATACCAACTATACTTTGAAAATATCACAAAATATTAGGAAATACATGAATCACCATTGTCCCTTCACCCAGACTTTCCACTCTGTTCGAGGAACATTTTATTCTGCTGATAAAACAGCCTGCTTAACTGTTGGTTTATTATTATTATTATTATTATTATTATTATTATTATTATTATTATTATTATTATTATTTCCCTTTAAGACATTAACTGAAAATATTCTCTTTAACTGTTCAATCCCTTTCATTCCTCCCAATATGGAATGCATTGGACTAAATGATCTCTCGAGGTCCCTTCCAACCTCAAACATTCTGTAATTCTGTGTTTCTAGAATACAAATCACTCACTGTGCAGCTCCCCTTTGTGTTACATTTTCTTCTTTTTGCAATATTTTCCTGACAGATCTCAAATTTTCATAGTTTGCAAAGTACAAGTCTGCGGTTACTTCAAAGAACAGAACTGTCAATGTGTTCCGAGATTTGGTTATTCATATTAGCCATCCAATGAAACCAGACGAATATAATTCTTTGTTGTAAACTTGTCTACTTAGATTAAAAGAGATTTCACACATGTAAAGACTTCTTTGGGCTACCTCAGTTCTGTGTCTTTACATACTAGTTTTAAAGATCGGAGCTGTTTTTCCCTTAATTATTTCTTTGGTTATTAGTTTTGTGTTTTTTGGTTTGGTTTTTTGAAAATCTGTGCTATATTTTCATTGTGCATTTTTATACTCCTCCCAGATAAAATGGGAGGAGAGTTCATCTTGATTCTTTTTTTTTCTAGAAGAAACAATTTCTTATGCATTGTATCAGTTCATATTCCTCAACTAAAAGAAGGCATCACTACCTGCTGTTACATAAGACTAGGTGTACTTCATATATATGACTCAACTGTGGGCAGAAGTTGCATCAAGGAGATATACATCATCCTAAAATGACACATCATATAAGCTGGAAGCAACTTCTGCAGGTCGTTTAATCAAATATCCTGCACAAAGTAAATCCGGTTAAAGCCGGTTACTCAGGGTCTTGTCTATTAGAATTTTGCGTATCTCCAAGGATTGAGATTATAAAATCTCTTATGTTAAAAAAAAACAGAGAGAGAGAGAGAGAAAGAGAGGGAGAACTCTGACATTTACTCAGAATTTCCCTTCTTACAGCTTGTTTTCATTTTATCTTATCTTTCAACTGCAGACCCCTAGCCTCCCACTGGGTAGTTGTAGTCAACATAAGGCCTTCCTTTATTTTTTTTAAGGCTAAACTTTCAGGCTCTCATTCCCATAAGACACTGTTCATAAATGAAATTAGAGTGTCCATAATGGGAGGGAGCCAGCACGATAGGTGGGAGGATTATTTTTTCTGAAACTCAAGTTTCCTTGATATAAGGTAGTGTTCAAAAGTGATGATATGGACCATCTGGGTTATAGAGATGTAATCAATACTCAGATATACAGGAATCTGACAAAGGACATTGTTTAGCTGGTTTGGAGTCCTAAATAACAGATTTGAATAAGCTGCTGTATCTAAAGATATTTTAAGTGTTATTTGCCTGACAGGTAAAATAGCAAAAGAAAGGATGAAGGGAGAGTGTGAATAATACCAAGTAGGCAACTGGGAAAAAATGATTCAGTAGTTCTGAATGAGCCAATGAAATAATTATGAAGCAGACTGAAACCAAATAAAAAGAAGCTTATCATTAGTGTGTGAAATGCATTGCCACAAGATGCTGTGGTAGCCAAAGCTCAAAAAGGATTAAACAAATTTGTTGAGGACACAGCCATTAGCAGCTATTAAATCCATCAACTTGGGAAATTTGTCAGAACAATAGAAGTTTAAAGGCTAATAGCAGTAAAGGAATAATTCTGTACTTGCCCCATCTTTTATACTCTTTCCATTTACCCACTTTCTACTAGTTACTTTCAGAGACCAGTTATCAGGACAGAGGGGCCCTTGATCTTATCCAGGATGATTATTCTTCCAAGGATGTTGCTGAAAAAGTGCTGCTTGCTGGGACAATGTACCCTAGTTCTTAGTCTGTGACCACGCTACACCTTGTTCTGCAGAGCATTCTGGATGCCAAGGAATGACTACCAGGCAGCAGTGTGTATTGGTAGGACATACTGCACAGCAAGATGATCTTCACAAGAGCCACTTACGGAGTTGGGCAGCATAAGCCTTATTCTCTCTCTGTGGTGTCAGAATCAAATCAAGGGAAGACTTTTATTGCTTAGTTGATGGTGAAGCACTTTCAGCTACTTTTTTTGTTATTTCATATGGATATCCAGGCATATACAAGACACACAGTCTCATGGCTACTTTTATTTATTTACTCACACATGCAACTGAATCAGAGTGTATTTGGTGCCCTCATTCTAAGTCTCATGCCTCTATAAAACCCTCACAGTTAGTGTGTCTAAAGAAAACATGGAGAAAACTCTGGAGGCCCCCAGTTAGACTCCCAATAGATAGCATATGCAAGCATGGCCCCAGTTTTCTTCCTCATAGTTAACATCAGGTAGTATGTGACTTTGAATGGTACAGGGTTCCTAAGACGTGGGTCTTTAAAAAAGAAAATTAACCTTGTCAGGCATCATTACATGACAGAGTTACCAAGAAACCCTCCAGAGTCCAACATTCATGATTTATGAATCAAGCTGAGTTCAGACACCTGGAAAATAAAAAGCATCATGGCAAGGTCTTGTACAGTTTGTTAGTACATTAGTTATAATATTATTGTCACTGAGAATTCTACATACATTCTACGTACTAACAAAACTTCATGAATTATACGACAGAGGAAGGTAAAAAGGAATCCTAGTATAACTCCTGGTCTAGTAAATATTGCCTCTAAACATAGGAAATTTAATTCCAAAGCAAACTTGAAGCCCATCTAATTTAGGATACTGTTTTTGTTTCTGTTCACTTTACTATTTTGTATCATTACTGTCATAGCTGTATCTAAGAGCCTTCCAGAAGAACTTTGAATAAATTCTATCATCATCATTGTCTTATTCTATAGGTGTGCAACGTATGTGACAAGTTGTAAGATTAGTAGATCACCTAAGTTAAAACCTTGCCAGTGAGCAGTCTCATAACCAAACAGGTTGGACAATTTTGCAATAGTTCTCAAGTCCTATATTATGACCCTGAATTTACTAGTGTAGACAGAAAATTGTGTGCCTTGGAGATAACATCTGAAACCTTAAGTTTTATCTGTATAAAATTGAATGTACTATAGAAAACCAGACTGTAAGGCAGGTCATGTTTCTAAACAGACATGTTCTAGAATACACGAGACAGTTTCTGAAACATTGATGAGTGTCATTCTCATTTATATAGTATTACTCTAAATAATGTCATGTTTGATCAAGAACAGGTCATTGTCTTCTAAAACAAATGGAATCTTCTAAGCAAAAAGTCTATCAAAAGTTATTGATAAATACTGGAAGAAACAGACTTTTGCATGTCTGAGGAATATAGTAGCAATACTGAACCATAGACTTTCCTTACATAAGTGTCAGGCAAAGGGGACTATCCTGGGACATGCCTCTCTTCAAAGTATTCTTTTCCGAGGCCAACATGTGTTCCAGCATTCAGTTATCAGAGTAGCTGCATTTCAAACAGTGACCACAATGAACTCCAGTAGAGAAAAAAATGCTTGAGTCAGCTTTCGCAGGTCACTTCAGTGCTCATAGTTCTGTAAGAGATCAAAATGTATAATAAGAACACTGTGCTATGATAAAAAAGAGTTTACAAGATTTTCTCAGGTAGAAAATATTCCTTTTTCCTTAAAATAAGAGTATTGTCAAAATTCAGGATATTATTCAGAAACCCTTTTTTTCAAATTCTTTGTCCAGTTAAATTTTAAATTAAAGATGCATTCATTAAAATAGTATTCTGCCATCTCTTTTGGAGAAATATCTCATAGAAAAATGATTGTGGTGCAGATAAACCTCGCTGTCATTTTGCATTATATTTATTTTCAATTTACTTTCCTGACTTTTGTATCCATCTTCACTTTCCTTATAGGTTATCGACCTCTATATGGTGATCCTTTCAGTCTTTCCTCAGGAGCTCAACCTGCAACCTTTCTGGCAAAGAAAACTTCTCCTTGATGTCTCTGGATGAGAAAGGTTTGCATGAATCTCGCTTTTCTGATATGCAGACATTTCAGAAACTGCACAATGAATATGAAGTTAGAAATTTACTCATTTACAGACTGCCTCTTGCTTTCTATTCAATATACAGGTCCTAAACTTCCAGCAACCACTACAGAATTACTGAGCATCTGGATCTCATCAGGGCACACATGCAAGTAAGTGATCATTATTACTTTAAAAAGTTGACCATAAAACATTGGAAAGGTTATTCATATTTTCACAAAAGTGACACATTTACTGATTATCCCATAATTTGCATCAAAATCTCAGATAGATTTTACGTGTCTTTGACTTTGACTTTGCACAAGGTATTTCAAATACTACCTGGGAGAAGAAAATGCCCTACAAACTATGACTGCAAAAATATAGCAAAATGAGGTTAATATGAACACGTCTGATCTTCTGAAATAAATATTGTCTTTTTCTTACATCTGTGTAAACCAGAAGGATCTGTGGCTGCCGATTGTATTAAGCCACATTCCAGCAAATTTCTTGATCAGAGGACTCAGAGCACATTGCAGAGTGTGTGCTACTGGCCTCCTCCTGCACTCAGTCTGCAGATGCTCTGAGCCTTTTCCAGCCCTAACAAAAGCACCCTGGAACTTCAGCTCAAGCTATAACAGTTTACACTTGCAGCTCGGCTATCTCTAGTTCAAGGCATAATGTCAACCAAGATGGCAACTATTACGTAAGTTTTGACTGAAACAAAGACCTTTAAAATCAAAAGCACGGGCTTTACGATTCTGAATAAATCAGGCATTTGAGGAGAACCTTGAATGTACGTAATTATATAGTGACCCGAAAAAGAATAAATAAAAATAAACAGTCTCTATTCTTTTCCTTTGCTTCATTAAAGTTATAGCTTTTTAGATTTGCTTTGGATATTTCTCCCTCTTCTTTTTTCTTTAAATTATCCAGTAAGAGACTTCAGTCTTTTCAGAAAAATATTCTTTCCACTCAAAAAATAAAATTCACCCCCACTCTATCCACCCCATTTTCCATTCCAAATCCCATTGTCCAGCACTTACCAATTTTATCTAAAAAGTACAATTCATAGACAGAAATGTAGCACTAAAAGACTGACGTCTTGCAATGCGACAGGTTTCTTACACACACAAAAAAAGGTAAGTTATTAATGGTACAAGGACCTGGATAAGATTAAGTCTTAACAAGCCTGTATAGACCAATACGAAACTGAGTCTAGGTCTGTAACCAAGGCACAATTAATTGATTGATTTGGAGCATGGGAGCACTTTCCACTTGGACATTAGAACAGAAAGAGTCAGAATGAATGAGTCCTTTATAGTTTCCTTTATAGTTTCCTTTCTGTCATAAAGTAAATCCAAGCTTGTATGAATGATTGGGTTCAGTCTGTATCATAGAGTTAATTCTAAATAAATCATTTCTAGTATAATTAAAATCTAGTTATGTTAGCATGTGTTCTGTCTGTGTAGTCTGTTTAGATCTAACTCAAAACTCTGCATAGATGTAGACAAATTCAGACCTCACTAATCAAAATTTATTTCCTGAAAAAAAGTGCAAGAAGATTTTCCTGCATATATATTAATAAAACAACAACAAAGGAAAACTGTTGAGCTTTTCCTTTCCATCCTTGAAGAGAGAAAAACCAATTTCCTTAACCTGTGCGCTTCCTAGACTAAAGTGTTCCACCGGACCTCAGAAGGAAGTCCTGTTTTTTTTTTTTTTTTTTTTTTTTTTTTTTTTTTTTGATAGTGGAAACCTATTTGTTGGCATTTTAGTTTCCAAAAATAGATAACTTAGCATGATAGATGACTGATCAAACCAACTTATTTCCTGTTCCTCCCAGAAAAGAAAGGAAATAGATTATATCAGTGATATCCAATCTGCTTTGCCCACCCTCAGACACTTCTGTAAATTCCAAAAAGTCTCTCAACATCTTTCCTTCCATCACATCAAGGATTTTTGGCTTATGATTGCAAGGTGGAAGAAGCACTTCCTGAAGAGTTGTACATCTTTCACATAATGCCCCCAGCTGACTGCTAGTTCCCTGTAGTTACTTGTTGATTACTATGAAACATGAAAAGTTACAAACTGAGAGAAATATGTACTCTGTTTTAATCATGAGTGTCGGTCAAGGACTGAGATCCCCAAATAAATCAATAGTACTGGAATGGGCAAACACTCTTCTGGGCCACATGTAGTTCAGACTACTGAAAGCTGGGATGAAGGAGCCCTTATTGGTTACCTTTCCAGCATGAAAAATCAAAAGCTATTTGTCCATATTAGTAGGTTTAGTCTCTGTCTGATTATCTGCTGCCACAAAGACGTGACCCATGCCTATGCCTCTGTTTTTTTAATAAACACATTTGCTGGGTCCAATAGTTCAGCAATTTGTACAGTAAATTAGATGTAATTTGCCCTGAATGCCACTGATTTCTCAGATAGTTCAAAACAATGCCAGACAGCTCAGCATTTAACTGCAGCATCTCTGCAACGAATCAGGCCAGAGACCAGGTTTCCTTGTGGAAGGACTTGCTGCCAGCCTCTCAACTGCCAGCTTCTGCAGCCTCCTAGTCATCCTACTCAGCCTTCCTATACATTCTTCATCCTCTTTATCAGTCTGTTTTCCCCCCACCCTGCTCCTCCTTTGCATCATTCTGTATAAAGCTTCCGATCCAAAGATCCATTTTCTTTTTTCCAAGGGTTTATTTTTCCCACTGAAGTCAAGGAGA
>VWPW01020942.1:0-39368 GCA_013389825.1 Crypturellus undulatus
GTGCAGCATGGCCTCTGTGTGCTCCCAGCTTGCTAGACGTTACCCTCCTCTCCAAAGGAGAGACATCCGTGCCTAACTGAAGCTCGGCATTCTGGAATGGGGCTGCAGGGGGCTCCTTGAAGCCTTTCCTGTAAAATCTTGCACAACTCTGAGGCACCCAAACAACTCTCATGTAGACAAAACGTTGGCTGCTCTTTCAATTTGCCTGCCTTATAAATGAACAAGGAAAACAAGGGAACGAGGCCTCTCTGACACGGTGGAGATGCCAGGGCTGGTCCTTGCTAAGGCAGTCCTGGAATGATGATTGGAAAGACTTGCTTTGAAAGAGAAAATAGTAAAATAGTTGGTGCTATAGCCAGGCGGGTTCAGAAGCCCTGCTATATCTGCCAGGCTGCCTTAGACCAAGCCTGGTGCTGATGCCCCCATTTGCAGCTACCCTGTCTTTGGGGGTCTTCGGTGGCAGCTCAGCGTGCTGTGCACTGGGGTCGTGGTGCAACCTGGCCCTTCCCACACGCAGGTTTCCTCTGTTTAATACAAGATTTCAGTGGCATCGGTTGTGGTGGCTCCTCTCCTCTCTGCGCCGTGTGTGCTGGGCGTGAGGTTCCTCCCATTGTGATCATGCTCTGCTCTTCCAGCTTGCTTCCTGGACTCCATGGCCACACTGGGGCTGGCAGCCTACGGTTACGGCATCCGCTATGAGTTTGGTATCTTCAATCAGAAGATTGTTGATGGCTGGCAGGTATGTCAGGAAAGCAAAGTCACCCCTTCCCTTTCTGCCCCTAGGCTGCAGTGATCACCTCTGCCTGTGGACAAGGCCCGGCCACAGAAAATGCCTTGGCAGCGCTGTGGTGCCATGGGCCATGTATAAGCTGAGGGTTTCTGGAGGTGCAGCAGGCTCCCACCTGGGGAAAAGACCAGCTGACCTCCACAGTGAGGTGGTGCCTGTGTGGCACAGCTGAAATCTTAAGTCCCTGCCCGACACTCCACGGATACAATGACTTGAGAGTCCCGTCTGACCTGGGCAAGGAGTCAGGGCAGCAGTGGCACTGTGGATGCCCCGAATTGAAGGTGTGTAGGGAAACTGAAAGAGTGTAGGGAAATGTGATGGGATGAAGGAGCAGGTGCTGTTGCTCCTTGCTATTCCCTAGGAGACTAGCAGCAAGGGATCAAACAGGAACTCTGCTGCAGCACAGTCAAAGCATTCAGTAAGCGAAACTGGGATTCATTTCACTTTACCCTAATGATATAGATTGGGATTTATGCCCCAAATGACAGCTATCCCTAGTTCATTTCTGGAAATAATTTCCTTTGGAAGGCTCGGGTTGATTATGTACACAAAGGACCCTCTTTCTCCTTAAAATAGCACTGCATGAATCGGTGCAGGTGAGAGGTTTCTGGTTGTTTTCTTTCTCTCTTCCCCACAAAGAAGTTGCAATGCTGGGCTCCATAAATGGTGAAGACAGAGGCAGAGAAAAGTGACGACTGCATTGGCTCGATGTTACTTTAAAAAGAACAAGGAGGGGGTAAAACTGAGCTATATCTCAGGCTGCCCCACACCTGTCGGAAAAATGCCTGTGGACACAGAGCATCCCTTTTGAGTGCCTCAGCCTGTCTATATTCTGGTGCGCATCAGCCCTGACTGTGCTGCTGAATTCATTTTTTTTTTTTTATTTTCCACTTGCTGTCCCTCTCAAACTGGATGCAAAGTCCTTGAAACGCACTGAGCGTAGGGGTCCATGGGGATAGTATAAACCAATGCAGCTCTGCAAAGCCAAGGTAAGAGGCTGATTTATGCAGTCATCCATGTTCTGGAGAGCCTATCTCTCTTCTAGAGGCCTATGCATCTTCCTTTCCAAAGTCAGCTTATTAAGACTTGGCTTTGAAGTCAGAGCTCTCTTGAGAAAGGCCTAGTTTGGCCTTAAATCCCATTTGCTTCTTTCAAGGTGGAGGAGGCTGATGACTGGTTGCACTATGGCAATCCCTGGGAGAAGGCGCGCCCGGAATACATGCTGCCCGTGCACTTCTATGGCCGCGTGGATCACACCCCGGAGGGTGTGAAGTGGGTCGATACCCAGGTAAGAAATCAGCCCTGGTGTCGGGCCTGAGGAGGACAGGACGGTGCAAAAGGTGGACAGGCTTTCCCTGTGCTGATTGTTGTCAGTCTTTGCTCTTCTCCCAGTTTGGCAAGACGTGTGATTTCATGATTTGTCTAAATATCTAAGTATTTAGTCGTGGTTGTGACTTCACATCAGTCAGTGCCAGATTCTCAGTGGGTTTCCAGGGTGCAATCCCCCATTCTTGGGTGGAATTAAAGCCTGATTTATGCTAGCAGAGAGCTGCATCCCTGGCAACTGCATTAGGCCACTTCCATGCTACTCCTGGCTCCCCTTGCTCAAATCCAGTAATTTTGCAGGTCACTCTGCTGCTGCTGGTGGAGGTTTGCAGCCTGGGAGAGCCTTGGAGCAACCTGTTGGGCGCTTCTGTCGCTGGAGCAAGTTCCTATCTCTCTTCCTTGTTCAGTGCAGCCTGATGATGTGCTGACAGGGGATGCTCGCAGCATAGGCTCAAGTTCCCACTCTGTCTGGAGGCCTTGTTTGGTGCCAGAGCAAACACTTGCCTGCATAATAAATGTACTCCAGTCTTACAGCTGAGGAAGGCAAGCTTTAAATAGGCACATATTTGCGAAGAGGGCTGCAAGTGTGTTGGCCTTTCCTCTTTAACCACCACCTAGGGAAAGGAAGGACTTCATGAATTTCTTGAACGAATTTCATGAATTCATGAGATTTAGGGACACAGCCCAGCCTTGTTCCCACATTGGCCAAGGGTCTCAACCTGTTGGGCCTGTTTTGCCTGTCTCAGGAAAGCGCAGTCATAAAACCAAGCCAGTCCTTTCAGTACCAACTGCTCTGCCAAGAGCTGAGCCTGATTACAGAGCCACTGTTCAGAAGAGAAGGAAACCAGCTCCCGTTCAAGGGACCAAAGCTGTGGCGTTAGTGAGTCCGATGTCACAGCCCTGTCTATGGCAAGAAACAGCCTTCTGTGTGGGGTGTCTTTGCTTGCCAGGCTTCAGGCAGCCCAAGCTGTGCAGTGCAAAACAGCTGCTTCGTACCAGAAAGTATGTTTTCAGCCAGTACCCTTGTAGGAAATGAGCTGGAAAGGCTCACAAAAAAAAAAAAAAAAAAAAAAAAAGAAAGAAAAGAAAGCCAAGAAACAATGTCCAAATATAGCATCGTTCTGTTGATGTGATGTGTGCCCCAGGCCCGGGGCTTAGACAGGGCGGGCTTGCATTCCTTTTATGTTCAGAACGGGTAATATTAGGTTTTAGATCCTGAGCTCTTGCTGATTTTTTTTCCCCAGAAGGGAAGTGTTGGTACCAGCACGTGCGTGCACACACACACACACACACACAAAAAGGCTGTTAGGGGCTAGCATGTCAACCATCTGCCCAGATTCTGCCTGCCTCGTAAGCCCGTTTCCCTCTGCTCTCAGACGCTTCTCATGTCACTGCCTGGGACTGCCAGGCACTCCAGCACTGCCAGTAGGTGCTGGAGGGCTAACGGGTAGGATTCATGCAGCAGAGTCTGTCTTGGGTGGAAAGTTGTTGTCCTGCAACTTTGGCAAGGGAGGTACTCCAGTTGGTACAGGGAGGTCAGCAGCTTGCTTGCAACTCTGCTACCTTTTGTGGATGGCACCTTTGTTCCTGTTTGTCAATAAAGATGCAAACAGCTCTGGTCCTTCTATTAGTCTTTTGACAGCAGCTGTTGTAAGTGCCCATGGGAGCGAGCAAGCCTGTGAACCTCAGCACATGGGTTTTAGCGCAGATGAGATCCTTTCTGCAGCCAGGAATTGCCTGTTCTCTGGCTTTCTCTGTGCTGTGTGGTGTTTCTCCCTCCTTGTGTGTCAGTGAAGACACCACATGGCTTCCTGAAGGGCAATATGTTTGCAGGTTGTGCTTGCTATGCCTTACGATACGCCCGTGCCAGGATACAGGAACAACACAGTGAACACCATGAGGCTGTGGTCTGCGAAAGCGTCCCATGACTTCGATCTGCAGGAGTGTAAGTGCTGTCTCTGCTGCCTCTCTTCTGGGCTGGGGCATGGTTGCTTCTGTGTGTACAGCTCTTCCCATCTGGCCTGTTTCTTCCATAATGCCTGGATGCCACTAAAACACAGAGCTGTGGCTGCATCCACAGATCACGGTGCCTCCAAAGCGCCCGTGGCAGCAGGACACTTAGCTGTCCTCCTTCCATCGCTCTCGTGCCTGCCTCAATCTTTGCACCTAGACTCTAACTGGAGTGATGCAAAGCAGAGGCAGGGCAACTACTCTAGAGATCAATGCTAGGTCATTACTGAAGGGGGATGGTTTTAGGCAAAACTGATCTGAGTCATCTTAGGCTTGCAAGCACTAGGATGTGCTTCCATCTATCTTCTCTTTCCATCTGCTCTTCCCAATCTCTGCATCTTCTGAAACTGCGTGCACACATACATTCCCATTCATACTTCACTAGTACTAGCTTCAGTGTTCCTGCTAAACATCTCTGCAGTCGTGACTAGGAGGAGGTGANCAATCTCTGTATCCTCTGAAACTGCGTGCACACATTGTTTTTCCTGCTGTGCACACATACATTCCCATTCACACTTCACTAGTACTAGCTTCAGTGTTCCTGCTAAACATCTCTGCAATCGTGACTAGGAGGAGGTGAGGGCACTTGGCTCAGGACCTGTACAACAGGGAGAAGCACACAGGGTCTGGTACCTGCCTGAATTGCTATAGCTTTTGCAGTCCTGTGTGTACTTCTCCCATGCTGCAGTCAATGTTGGTGACTACATCGAGGCTGTGTTGGACAGAAACCTGGCAGAAAACATCTCCAGAGTCCTGTACCCAAATGACAATGTGAGTGACTTCCTTCCTTCCTCTCTCTGCTGCTGCTGCTTGGGATCTGCCTTCTTGGACACTACATGGGCTGTTGGGGGGAGTCCAAAGTCCAAAAACCCTGCAAAGGGTCTAGCAGAGAGGGAGGGAGCTGTGCTCACTCTGTGTGAGTCACAGCAAAATGTGGTGGATTCTGTTCCCCTCTGGAGGCACCTGAGACCACATAGCTACATCTTGAATGAGCAGCACCGTCCCCTGGAACTGGGCTGCTCCTAGTCCAAGATGGGGATTTTAAGCCCCTGTCCCTGGTCCGGTCCCATGAAATGCAGCCCAGGGAACGTACGCAGTAGCCCTGCAGAGGCGCTGAATGTGTCAGGGCTGGCCAGAAGCCTGTCAGAGTGGGCAGGAGCAGCTCTAGGGGGTTGGCTGCTACCCCACTGATGGCTCTGTGTCCTCCACATGCAGTTCTTCGAAGGCAAGGAGCTGCGACTGAAACAGGAGTACTTTGTAGTGGCTGCTACCCTCCAGGACATCATCCGCCGCTTCAAGTCATCCAAATTTGGCTGCCGAGATCCTGTAAGAACGTCCTTTGAAACCTTCCCAGAAAAGGTGAGTTTGTAGGCCAGAGTTGCCTATCATTAGGGAGAGCAGGATGCTCAGGATCAGACAGGGTCAAGTATACAAAGATCCTGGTTATTTGAGCTGGAAAATGGGTGATCTGTCGGTCTTCCCAGGAGAAAATTTGCAGCTTGGAGCAAAATTGCTAAGGTCAAATGGCTCCATTTCTGAGAGCTTTCTCTGTTACTAGCATGGTTGATGGGTTTGTGAGCTGTAGAATGGACTTGGGGCTCACCCCTCACCCTGTCTTCGAAGGATGATGTGCTAGGAAGCCACTAGTCTTGTTCCTGTGGGATTTAAGCCTGGCCTATCTGTGTTGCAGGTAGCTATTCAGCTAAATGATACCCACCCAGCCCTGGCCATTCCAGAGCTCATGCGGATCCTGGTGGACTTGGAGAACGTGGACTGGGACAAAGTAAGCTGCAAGATGCACTCCAGACCTCAGAGGGCAAGAGTTGCCGCCCTGTCCGCACGCAAGGTTTCACGTCCCCTCCGGGCTGGGCGCATGTTGACCTGCTGTCTGTGCGCAGGCCTGGGAGATCACCAAGCAGACATGCGCCTACACCAACCACACCGTGCTGCCCGAAGCCCTGGAGCGCTGGCCGGTCTCCATGTTTGAAAAGCTGCTGCCACGTCATCTAGAGATCATTTATGCCCTCAACCAAAAGCATCTGGACGTAAGGGCTCGGGCTGGTCGCTGGCTGGGGGGAGTCTGGGGGCTGACATACCTCGCCTTAGGATGGGAGTGTTTCCAGGTTCTATGTCTGGGTCGCTAATTTCCCTTTCTTGCTTTGTGCGTCCCGGCAGCACGTGGCAGCTCTCTATCCAGGGGACAGTGACCGTCTCAGGAGGATGTCAGTGATTGAAGAAGAGGCCTGCAAGCGCATCAACATGGCAAACCTCTGCGTGGTTGGATCCCATGCGGTCAACGGCGTGGCCCGTATCCACTCGGACATCGTGAAGAGCTCAGTGTGAGTTTGGGGGTGTCCAACACATGCACAAACCTGTCCTCTGCACTCAGTGAGCTTTGCCTGCAAGTCTAAGGGTCTCGCCAGGGGTATCTAGGTCTGCTTTGGTTTTCTGCTATGCATGACAGACTGGGTGACATGGACTCATTTGTGTGCCTGCAACATCTAACTCCTCTCCTTTTGGAATTTGTGAAACCCTAGTCCTTGTGGCTGGGGAAGGAGATAAAAATGCAATGTTGAGAATTGGGGGTAGTATAGAGAGGTCAGAGAGATTGCCTGAGGCAGGAGCATATGTAGGGGAAGCTGGACTCAGCTGAAGTCCTGGGTTGTGGAGAGGCCTGGTTCAGAGTGGCTCCTGCTCCCTGGTATTCCAGATTCAAGGATTTCCATGAGCTGGAGCCAGAGAAGTTCCAGAATAAGACGAATGGGATCACACCGAGGCGCTGGCTCCTGCTCTGCAACCCAGGACTAGCTGACCTTATTGTCGAGGTGAGTCACAAGCTTAGGCTCTTCCTGCTGTTTGCATCTGCTTGCCTCTTCACGTCAGCCTGAACAGAGCCCAAGCCTAACTCCTGGCAGCTGTGAGTGAGCACAGACTGATAGGACCTGAGCTCTAAAGCCATGAGCTTTAAAGATGAAGAATTGGTCAAAAAATTGGAGAAAATTGGGCCTGTTTCTGTCCCCTTATGGTGTCTAGAACAAATTTGTGGGGCGGCGTCATGTTCTGTGAAAACAGGTGTCCACAAAAGCATCTGGCTTCACCGGCAGGCAGGGCTCCCTGAGAAGTCCAGCCACAGCCTGGGTCATTTGTGAACCAGGCCCTGGAGGACCAGCTTTTCCCTTACACTGAGACATGCAATGGCTGAATAACATCCTGCAGTTGAACGTATTTTTAAGCTCTGCCATTCAGCTCCTCTAGCTGCCAGGAAGCCCTGGTGTGTGCAGACATGCTTCCTCTGAACTTCTTTGAGAAAGAGGGACTTCTTCGGGTTTCTTCATGTATCCTTTTTCACCCTAACCTTCCAGGTGACACAGAGCAGTAACCTCACTGGAAAAAAAAACTTTATTCCTTTTCCTGCCCAGAGTGTCTCTTCATTCCCTTCCCCGTGGCATCTGTCAGGGAAGCATAGTTGTGGACCAGGTGAGAAGACTTAAAGGTGGGACATTCCTGTCTTGGTTTGTTCCTTTAGCAAATTGGAGAAGATTTCATCACGGATCTGAGCCAACTGAGGAAGCTCCTGGATTTCGTCGATGATGAGACTTTTATCAGGGATGTGGCAAAAGTCAAACAGGTAACATGGTGTGGGGATGGGGAGAAAGGGAAGGACCATGTTCCCAGGAACGCCCCAGCAGTGAGCACTCGTGTCTAATACAACACCTAGGAGCCCATGCCTGCTTCTCATCAGATTTCCTTGGCAGGAGAACAAGCTGAAGTTCTCAACCTACTTGGAGAAGAAGTACAAGGTCAAGATCAACCCCTCTTCCATGTTCGATATTCAAGTGAAGCGAATCCACGAGTACAAGCGGCAGCTGCTGAATTGCCTGCATGCTATCACCCGCTACAACCGTAAGTGCATTACTGCAGGCTCCTGAGCCTTGCTCTCTTTTCCTGCCATGAGGGGCCTCTCTCCAGGAGGAAGCCCTGAAAGGTCACACAGAGCTCTAAAGGGGAGTGCTCATGTCCAGTGAGAGCAGGGAGCTTTGCCCAGTTCATCATTGCTTCAGTAGAATGAATCTGTGCTCTTTCAGGCATCAGAAGCAATCCATCCCAGTCCTTCGTGCCCAGGACTATCATGATTGGAGGAAAGGTAAAACTGTGTCCCAGGCTCGGTAGCTGCCTGGCTCAGGTGGGATGGGGGAAGGTTCTGCCTCATGCCAGGGCATTTGCTGGCCTCCCGTTGGGTTAGCCAGCATATTCTGTGCTGGGTGGCTCTTCAGGAAACTCCTACATGGACCAATTGGGCCAAACAAGGTGCCATCCTTCCCTCCCTATGGCTCAGGACTTCTTCTATTAGGGTTTTTCTCCTGATTTGCATGAACAGCAGAGGTGAGGTCCAGATTCCCTCTGCAGGAAGGACCTGCACTGGCACCTCTCCTCTTCTCCCCTCCTTAAAAACCTTCACCCTTTCTGGGCTGCTCTTCTTTAGGCAGCCCCTGGCTACTACATGGCCAAGATGATCATCAAACTCGTCACATCCATTGGCGAGGTTGTCAACAATGATCCCTCCGTGGGGGACAAGCTCAAGGTCATTTTCCTGGAGAATTATCGGGTATCCTTGGCTGAGAAAGGTACGTCACTAGCTTCCCATGGAGGGGATGGCAGCGGATGCACATGAGGGTTACGTCAGCCCCAGCCCTGAGTTCTGTGGGCTGGAGCTGATGAGGCAGCAGGGTCTCTAGCAGCTGCCCTGAGGTGCTTGGCTGTCCTGGGGCTGTGGAAAGGTATGGTGTGTTGAGGGCTAACTCCTACCTCTCTTACACCTGGCAGTGATTCCGGCAGCTGATCTCTCGCAGCAGATCTCCACAGCTGGCACTGAGGCTTCAGGCACTGGCAACATGAAGTTCATGCTGAATGGGGCCCTCACCATTGGTACCATGGATGGGGCCAACGTGGAGATGGCCGAGGAGGCGGGCGAAGAAAACCTCTTCATCTTCGGCATGCGGGTGGAGGAGGTGGAGGCCCTCACTCGCTGCGGGTTGGTGCTGGGGAGAGGGTAACACGTGCCTAGGCCGGTCAGACAGGGCTATGCTGGACGTGAGCATAGGCCATGGCAAGCAGTGGCCTCTGGAGGGACTCCCTGGAAATGGAGATGGGTGTTTCTGTAGGTGGAGGCTATTCTCCATGGGTGCTGGGCCTCGGGGCAGCAGCTGTGCCCTTCCCTCCTGACCCTGCCTCCCCTGGGCACAGGTACAACGCGCAGGAGTACTACGAGCGCTTGCCGGAGTTGCGGCAGGCTATCGACCAGATTAGCAGTGGCGTCTTCTCCCCTGGAGACCCTGGTTGCTTCAAAGACATCATCAACATGCTCATGAACAATGACAGGTAAGTCCTGGCGTGCAGCTGACGTGTCCTGCAGTCTGCCATCCGCGTGGCCTCACTCTGCCTCGTCGGCTTTCAGATTTAAGGTGTTTGCTGACTATGAAGCTTACATTAAATGCCAAGACCAAGTGGACGAGCTCTTCCTGGTAAGGAGCTCCAAGGCTGGGGTCCTGGGCTGGGGCAGGGAAGCTGGGAGGAGCTAGGATGAGCTTGCTCCCATGGAGGCCACCTTGCAGCCCCTGCAGCAGCGGGTCAGCCTGGGGGAGAGCGCTGTGGGTTTGGACTCATTGGTACCCCCTGCGCCCCAACTGGTGCCCTGCAAGGTTGAGAGACCAGGCAGAGCTAGGGGAAGGACGGATTGCATACCATTCCCTCTGCTCTTCCCAGGACCCCCGGGAGTGGACTAGGAAAGTGATCAGGAACATTGCATGCTCGGGCAAGTTCTCCAGCGACAGGACCATCACGGAGTACGCCCGGGAGATCTGGGGCGTGGAGCCGTCCATGGAACCACTTCCCCAGCCTGACCTGCCTGAGGTTTGAGGGGCGGGTAGGCCCGAGCGAAGGGCTCCCAGCCCAGGTGGCCTCACTGCCCTTCTCGGAGACTCAGCTCTGTGGAAAGGAGGGGAAGGGAGGACGGCGTTCTTGAGAAGAGCCTTAGCTGCCAGGAGGAATGAGAGCAGGACCGTAGGTTAAAGCACTTGATTTCACCCCCTGTACCCAGCCCGCATGTGCTGCCTAGTGCTTCTAGGGAGCCCAGGGCTCCGCATCTTCGTGCAGCTGTGCCCTGTGCTTGGCGAGAGTGCTCCCCTGGCCTTCCCCTCGCCTGCTGGCCGCTTTGGCTCTGCCCCACCAGCAGCTTTGGGCAAGGGACAGTGTCCTGCATCCGCCTCTGAGCATGAGGTGGCAGCCTTGAGGCTGCAGAGAAGATCCTAAGAGTGGCTCCTTCTTGCACCCCCAGCACAAGCAGGGCTGCTTGCGGTGGTAGTGCAAAGCAGGCACTACTTGACTGAAAAAAAGCACTTCCAAGGGGGGTTGAGCATTGAGGAGCCCACAGCATAGGAGAAACTCACGCACTGGCCCAGCTCCACAGCAAGAGCCCAGTGAAGTCACTGTCTGCTCGCTCCGGACATTGGTCCTTGAGCCAGCACGGCCCCTTCAAAAGGTACCTCGCACACTTCCTCCTTCCACAGCTAGTTACCGAGTTAGTTAGGTTGTTTAATTAATTTTTTAAATCCCAGTGGCCAAGTGACCCTGGGTTTTTATTGTTTGTTTGTTGGTTTTAGCAGCCATAGGCACATGCAGTGGGTGGGTTGGTGCTGCTCGTCACGCACGGCCCCCTTATAGGTGACCCTGTGAGATACTCATCCCAGTGCAGTGACTGAGCCTTACTTCCCCGCCCCAGGGCCACGTTTAACACCTCTAGTGCTCTGTATTGCACCCATACACCTCTGTGTGATGGCAACTCATTAAAATTACTACAATGCGCCTTGCTTTGGTCTCCTGCTGTGTCCCCTGTGCCAGCTTCGTGGGGGACAGGGTCCTGCCCTGGCTCACAGGGTGAACAGGCCCTCCCGGACAATCTCAGGCAAACCAAAAGGACGGCATAGCGAGCAGCAGTCAATGCTTTTTATTAAAACTACACCACTTTCCGTAAAGATAAACATTTCAGCTTCATTTTCCAAGCACATCACCAGCCGGGTAAGCGGAACAGCCGCGCCACGTTCACCCGGGCCCTGTCTTGCCACAGGAAGGCCACAGCCTCAGCCCCAGGCTGGGCGCTGGCAGCAGCCTCAGCTGTCCCGGGCCACCACGGCAGTGTTTCTGTTCCGTCAGTGCAATAAATATAAGTGCAGCAAACATAATTTAAGTAAGTGGCACGGTTAGCTTATAAGTATCGGGAGTCAGAAACCTCAGGGATAACCACGCTACAGCAGAAGAATCTCTGTATGAGAACAAGCTACTACCTGCTTTGCAACTCTAACCTGGTGCATGCTGAGCCGCTTCTAGAATACTGCACAACCCTGCACTGGCGGCCAGCCCCTCAGGGCAGCACAAGTTGCTGGGAGCTCCAGCAACTAACCTACAGCACCTGGGGACTGCCCAGCCAGGTGCATAAGGGGCTAAGTCAAGTCCTCAGCTGGACACCAAGGAGGCAGCACCTGGGCCCTTTCCTGTCTCTGCACAGGGCTCACGGGGGGCGCAAAACAGGAGGTCCCCAGGCCGCTGGCTGCAGAGAGGGCTCTCATCCGCAGCTGCATCGCAGTCGCTGCACTCCAATACACAGCAGCAAGATGGTCTCTTGAGACGTAAGAACCGCACTCCATGGCCTGCTCTTAGCTACAAGCAAATAGCATAGCCACTAGGAACAGGAAAATCTGTCATAAGGAATTAAAAGGCATACAAAGGATTAAAAAAAAAATAAATAGGGAAAAATAAAAAGCCCTTTCCCACTACAAGGAAGCCTATTGCCGTCTGCACGTGTGCAGGGAGAATGGAAGACAACCGGTCTGGACATTTGTGGAGAGGGGAGATCAGGCAGAAAGCAGTGCCCCACTCTCTGCCTTGAATGCCCAAGTTTACAATTTGTCTACAAAAAAAGAAAAATCACTCCAGTCCTAATCAAGAAGTGTATGTGAAGGACAGGAATTTTCTAAAGGACAATGAGGAATGAGAATATTCAGAAAGAAATGCATCCAGAAAAGGTAAAAAGAGGGCTAATACTTTCCATTAAATACATGTTTGAAATTAAGGGGGAAAAAAAAAAAAAAAGCTTTTAATTTTATTTCCAGATGTGTGCAATTAGCTCAACACTGACTGGAGAGCCAAATAAAAACCCTGCTCACTACTCAGATCTTCAGCATGTCACAATTACAGCCACCTAGCAAAAAGGAAAGGCTAAACACATATTTCCTAGTAAGAATAAACAGGACAGCTGTGGCATGGAGACACAGAAAAAGCCATTTGTCTGCAGCAAATGAGTCCATGTGATCCCAAAACAGCAGCAGCATTTAAAGGTGAAAGAAACACCCTTGGTCCTGACACGCGTGTCCTAGGAATGTCTGTCCTCAGCAGCACCATGCCACACTGACAAGGCTCCGTTGTGCTCACTTTTTGTTTTTCTGTTTTCTCTTGTTTGGTACCAGCTCCTGGGTTGTTTTTACTCCTCCGTTTCTATCAAAGCCTGCAACTTCTTTCTTCTACCACCACGGATGCTGGGAGTCGGGGTTGCCAAAAGGTGCAGGCCAGGGCCAGAGCAGGATCCCTGGCCTCCGTGCCAGGGGATGGAAAAACGACGGACCAAGCCACAGGCAGGAGGGGAAAGAAGAGGAGGGAGAGGGAAGGGAAAGAAAGAAAGGAAAAACTGAGCGCTGCCAAGCAGCCGGTCTTCAGAGATGATGCTCGTGTTCAGATTTTCCCAGGAATTCCCTGGAAAGGGAAGGACACAGCAGTGATTCGAGGTCTGAGCACTCGCAGCTACAGGGAAATAAATATGTCCGTTCGCCAAGGCACTTCCCAAATGCCGGTCCCCACACTGTGCTAGAAGAGACCCCGCACCCAGGCCCTTACCGCAGTATTCGAGGTAGCTCTGGGCTCCTGTAGATGTACTTGTGCCGGTAGCCGAGCTCTGTGTGGAACGGGACAAACTGCACCTTGTAGTCTCGGAAACTTCGCGACGTCGCAGCAATGTTGTAAAGCTGAGTTGGTGCACAGAGAGGCAGGAGAAGGTCACACATCACTCCAGAACCAGTACACTCCCCACAGGCGGCTTCCTCCTTACAAGTGGCTTACGAGCCCTGGCTTGACCAGGCTTGTTGGCTTGAGCTTGATTTCACTGTGATTTGCCACTCCCAGCACCACAGAATTTGCACCCCTTTGAGCTACACACCTCTGTGCACATCCTCCCACCTCAGTCTTTTTGCCTGGCTTTCTACAACACACCAGGGATGCTGTTCTCACCACACAGATCCCTTCCACCACATTAGTTCACTGTCACATACCTTTTTTCCCAGATGAAATGGTACCACGGGGTCATCCTCAGCATGAAGGATAAGCAGGGAGCAGGAAATGTATTTCACACTGTGAAACAGAAGAAAATATTACCAAAGTGCAGAACCACCATTCTGTCAGACCCCGCAAACCAGAGCAGTGGAGTTGGCTTTCTGGAGCGAGAAATGCACAGCTAGCCTATGTCAATCGGCTGCGTGCGAATGACTTTAACTGTAGGACTTAACTAGAAGGAATTGTTATTTAGGGAAGCCTTAAATTCCTCCCCTTCCCTGGCTAACCTACAACCCCCATCTGCCTCCCAACCATGTATAAGTTCTGCTCAATGACACTGAGTGCTGAGCTCGGGCAGCAGCAGGCATCCTGGATGCCTTTTCCTCCCTTCCCAAAATTACCTCTGCTACAGAGATCTCTGTACTGATGTCAAATCTAGCTGAAAGAAACAGCATGCAAACAACTGCAAGGTTTCAAAACAGCTAGGAAGAGTGGGCTAGCCCTCACTGAGCTCCCAGGACCCTAATGCCAACACAGTTTCATTTTCAAAGAAACTGCAGTGACAACCCCCTTGCAGGTCATTCACTGCAGTTTAGATCTCAAATACTATTTCGTATGCTCTGTTATCTTGATCTATAAAAAGTCAATGAGCAAAGAGCATCCTCAGAAGAACTCTTTGCTTTGCAGACGAGGGAAAAGTGGCTCACCTCACTGCAGAGCAAGGTCACCAAACATCTTATTTGATTTTGCTACAGGAAGCCAAACTCCTAAGTGCTCAGGCTCTTGAATAAAAGCCTCAGTGTGCTGTTACTGCGCACAGGGTGTACATCAGTAGTTAGGTGAATGCACAACAGACAGATCTTCCCACACTTTCAATGTCCTTGTGCTGCTGCTTGATGTGTTATGTACATATAAAAGGCAAAGGTAGGAACATAGATTGCATTTGCATATCCCTGGGCAGTTTCTATGCTCTCCTTCATAATCTCTCCTTATTAAAAAAAAAAAAAAAGAATAATTAAAACAGCCCAAAAATCACAGTAAGACAAAGAGCTCCTCTGTGCAAAGCCACGTTGCAGCCATGACCACAAGAGCTGCTGAAATCCCTTCAGGATGTTTACTGCTTCATCAGCACAGGAAAGGAGCAGGCAGTTCCTATGCACCCCCAGGATCCTGCGTATGCCCTGGCTTGCTGCAGCCAGGGCTGAATCCCCCATAAACAAAGAACTCACTTCTCATCATTTGCAAATTTAATTCCACTCGTCGTGATAGGGTCAAGGAAGAACCAGTCAAACCCAGGGAAGTATCTGTATATCTGAGAGAAAAAAGCATCGGTGTCAGTGGCAGGCATCAGCAGGACAGTTACCCAGACAACCTCTTCCCCTCCCTCCTCTTATTGGCCTTTCTAGTCTCAACTTCTGCCCTTTTTTGCCAGCCTCCGCATACAACTTGGGTACTGCATACTGCACTGAAATACCCTCATGGTCCTGGGTCTTTCTAGCAGCCACGTTGACATGTGGCTCCCCTCCTGATTCTTATCGCTGCCACGTACGGCATGCAGGTAGCCCAGCCACATTCAGGCCAAAAGCTATCACCTAGGGGCACAGCTACAACCCGTTAGCACGAGAGCCGCTGTGTACTTGCCACAGAAAAGGGGTGACTTCGCGCCTCCTCACGTATGTTGGTGAAGGGAGACTCCAGTATCAGCGCATCCGGGGGCGTTTCTGAAAAGCCAAAGGCAACGTGAAGCACGATGGGGCA
The DNA here is from genome assembly GCA_013389825.1 of Crypturellus undulatus. NCBI lineage: Eukaryota > Metazoa > Chordata > Aves > Tinamiformes > Tinamidae > Crypturellus > Crypturellus undulatus. The sequence goes on from VWPW01020942.1 coordinate 15,257, forward strand.
GACGGCCAACGCGGCTGGGGTCTAGCACAAGACAGCGGCCGCCGCCGCTGCGTGCCAAAGGCGACGGCACCGCAACTACAAAGCTGTGACGGAATCACGTTTGCCCTCCACACTCACCTCTCTCGCAGAGGCGCCTCACTAGGTTTGTTGCAACCCTGGAAAGAAGAACAACAGGTTTTTATCCTTGTCCCAACATTCAGCGTTTTTCAGGAGTCACTATGTCCCCTCAGGATCAGACACTTACCCTGTGCCCAAGGAGTGCCCCCATATATAGACGGGGTTGTCGCCACTTCTTGCTTTTATCCAGTCAAAGACGTGCAGGGCGTCATAGGTCATTCCCCTCTCGGATGGGCTACCTATCGAGTCACCCCAGCCTGAAACACAAACAGTCCCAGTAAGAATTGCACGTGTTGCCCAGCAAAACCAGGCAGCTTTTTTGCTGAGGAGCAAACATCCCATCCTTCTGCTATCTAACAAGCATCCACAGAAGCTACTGCCAGCAGGCCTGGAAAAAAAAAATAAGCCTGCAAGGCAAGCTCCTACAATAAAACTTTTCTTGAATTCTTGATAAAAATGTGAAGGGGGAAATTGCTTTCCTGTATGCTGAGTGGAACTGAACAGCAGTGATGGTTTAAATATTAAATATTAAAATAATTAAATATTTTAAATATTAAAATAAACAGCTGCAGACGCTAAGAGAACAGAGATGCAAAATGGTCTCAGCTTCTGCTGAGGATGGTAGCAATGAGGTACCACCTGCCTCAGCTAGGCAAAAACTGGGCAAAGCCTCCATCTGCCAAAAAGAAATGAGTCCCCTTACCTCTTCCCACAGCAGTAGCTAAAGACCAAGTGCCTCCAGACACAACAGTAAGGGCAATGAAGGCAGGTAGCAACAGAAAAAATAGGGAAGACCTCAAAGCTCTGCCAACGCTATGCAAAACAAAGCATAGGTACTGGAAAGAAAACAACTTTTAAGCTCTTCAAAGCCCCATGAAGAAAAAGAAAACCCATCTGGTTAGCTGGTGTTTATAAAGCAACAGTCTGTCAGAGGTCAAAGCACTTGCTTCTACAGAGAGAGAGCACTAAAAAGTTTTCATAATAAAAAAAATTTAAAAATAAACCCTCCAACTCACATCACACCCTACCTACCTCGATAATCAAATGTGACTACATGGTAACCAAGGGAGCTGAGAACCTGCAAGGGAGAGAAAGATGCAGAAACCTGTGACAAACCTGTCCACAGCAGGCATGCGCTTGCCTCAAGCCAAGATGCAGGGACCTAATTTAAATTACATTTATATTACCAGTCCAACGGAGCAAAGCAGCAACTTTCAACTTTTCACTACTCAACATGTCAGACTGACAGTTTTACTCTGTTTTTTTCCTGGTCCTCAAGCCAGACTACCCTAGATGCCAACATTACATTGAATGGAGATTCACCGTTCTGCAGTTTTGCCTTTAATATCTGTGCATTTCTTGTGTCCTCTTCCCATATGCATTCCTTAGGTTTTTCATTGAAATGGTACAACAGGGGCTTCACTTAGATTGCTCAAGCTCGCAGCTGGACATTACCCAGGTGAATATACATATGCATGAATATTAGCCTTATGTATAGGAGGTTGTTTCAGGTCCCAAAGGTCTAAATGTACGCCCTGGAAACACACAATTGCTTTATCTTAAGATTTATGTCACAACCAATGGTAACCCTAAGAAAACCCTAACAATAACAAAAAAGAAAGTATGTAAAAATACCCACACATTTGGATCAACTTGTTTGCAAAAAGCCTCAGTAAAAATGATTACATCATTCCAAGGTACCATCGCATGGTAAAAATCCAATAGATTTACAGCCAAAAAAGTCAAAAAGATTGAAGTGTTTTTGCTCTCATGAATTCAGAATGACCTCAGAATGATTAAAAAAGAAATTAGTATTACATTATACTCTATTTGCAAGTGAACCAAAGGAGACACACTTGATGTAATATCAAGAATTTATTTTTAGCATAACTGAAATCTTTACAGCTCAGGTTATTATTATTAGCTCAGATCTCATTAGTGCAGCTGATTGAAAGGGAGGACATACCAAAAAAGAGAAGAGTTTAGGTGTGATTCCTAAGGCCTTTGCTGGAGGACTACACTGGGTATGGTTTCCTGCTTCTTAGTTTAGGGNCAAGGCCTTTGCTGGAGGACTACATTGGGTATGGTTGTATGGTTTCCTGCTTCTTAGTTTAGGGCCATTTTTTCCCCAGATTTCTGACATCTCTGCACCATACGCTCTCCTCAGTGACCTGCACCTCCCGTGCTACAAACCAGGTTAGCTCACACAGTGCTTTTCACATATGTTGGATGATGCATATGTCTGTAAGAAGCTTTTCCTCATGTTTAAGTAGGACCTGCTGTGTTTCTGTTTGCGCCCCTCATCCTGACACTGGGCACCACAGGTTGGCACATGCCCCACACATGCGGGCTCCCGGTCTTCAAGTGTGGGAAGGTGCTTTTGCTCAGACAAAATCTGAAACAATTCTCTGCTTGCCTTAGGCAGCGCAAAACACATTGTGGCATATGCTCATCCCCAGAAAAATGCCTAACTAGGTCACCATATATATGACATTCACCTCAACTGTCAGGTGCCAGCTTCCTGCAGTTTAGCAGCTCCTTAGTTCTGAGGGGAAAAGAAATGGCCACCTACTTCCTTGGGGGTGCCAAACACTGCTGCCTAAGTGACCTGAATTGAAAAGACTTTGCTGCAGGAGATCTTACATAAGAAGTTGCATTGCAATAAAGCTTTTCAAGTGCCAACACTGACACAAGTTATAAGGAGAAAGGCAGGGAAGGGCGTGATGCAAGATACTCGCTGCTCGCAGCCCCCTTTTCCTGCGTGTTCTTCAGACACGCAGAGAGGAGACAGAAAGCCTCAGGCCACCTACTCGTTGGCAGCGAGCAGCTATGGGCAGCCTAAAATCTGCACATTTCTGATGCCTTCATGCAGCTTCTTGGACATTCGCATGCAGCCACTTACCTTGTAAAGCTCCACACGGTGATCTCCTCCTCTGGCAAAAGTCATTCATGAAGAGGACGAAGAAGGAAAGGCAAAAAAAAAAGAAAAGAAAAAGAACATTTAAATTTCCCAAGACAGGTTTTCCCATTGCCCCAAGTCTCTGGCTAAACACAAATATGCCAGACAATCACTGTAATTACTAACTTACTATCAGTCCTAACTGCCATATTCTTCCTTGTTACTTCCCATTTGCACTCTTAAACAGGAAAATAGAAGACAAAAAAAGACCTAACTCCATCCAAACCACTTTCAATATCGTCTTATCATAGAATCCTCAAGGTTGGAAGAGACCTTTAGAAATCATCTAGTCCAACCCTCTTGCACATGCAGGGTCACCTAGAGCACGTGGCACAGGATTGCATCCAAGCAGGTTTGGAAGATCTCCAGAGAAGGAGATTCCACAACCTCTCTGGGCAACCTGTTCCCATGCTCTGTCATCCTCACTGTCATGAAATTTTTCCTTAAGTTCCAGTGGAACTTTTGGTGTTTCAGTTTGTGGCTGTTTCTTCTAGTTCTGTCGGTGGCCACCACTGAAAAGAGGCCGCCCCATCCTCCTCACTCCCTCAAGGTATTTGTAGACACTGATCAGGTCCCCTCTCAGTCTTCTCTGAGCCCAGCTCCCTCAGCCTCTCCTCACAGGGCAGATGTTCCAGGCCCCTGATCATCCTCATAGCCCTGCGCTGGTCTCTCTCCAGTAGCTCCACATCCCTCTGGCACTAGGGAGCCCAGAACTGGACACAGTACTCCAGATTTAACCCTATAAATCTTTTTTCGTTGTTGGTAAAAATGCCTTTTTCAATGAATCTGCCTTTACCAAAGCCTGCAACACACACCCAGCAGTCTGTCCCTGTGGTGCTGCCAGCAGCGCTGCTGCAGCAGACAACCTCTCTGGCGAGAGGCCTCAACCATGCCAACCCATCTCCTCAGCTGCCTCTGAGCCCAGGGACGAAAAGCACGTACACATGCAAAAGGCTGAACAGAGAGAACTGGTCAGAGTTGAAGATTCAGAGTTCATGTCTTTTTCTCCATAAATTGAAATCTAGATGCCATACGACATAGCTAATCCACACTCAAACTTTATTCTAGTACTGCAAAACACCCCTAAACTGCTTCAACACTTGGCCGGCTATTTGTAACATGTGAGAGAGACAAAAAATAAAACTAATCAATACAAAAGTAGTAAAAGTGCTGGTCCCAATCTACCACCATCACAGCTGCCACATAAACTCCATTAGTATCATTTGCTACCCTCAGTAAAGGCAAGAAAAATAAACTAAGCGGTATTTGAAAAATAATGCAACCATTCAATTCAACCTTGCAATACAAGACCAGCACAAGACAACAAGGCCAGGCTCCAACACCCAGTCTGCTCGTGCATTTCCTGACTCACAGCGTGCATCTCCCAGGTTATGTCTGTTGCACCGAAGAACGCTGCTAAGGCAAGAGTTTAGGTGAAGTTCCTGTAAACGCTAGTGAATGTTCACTATCAGCAGAGCTGAAAGAGTCTGTTTGCCTTACATCAGAGACACAGAAAGGATGTGAGAGCATTTCAGCAGGGATTCAGCAGCTTTATTCTTGCAGGGTATACAAGAAGATATCTGCTTCAGAAGAACTCGGCAACAGCACTCACATCTCAGACAGGATGTGTCAATAAGAACATGATTTGGGGAAATATCCAGGAGTTTTTACGCTGTGCTTGTTCTTTCTACCGTCTGGAAACAAAATATAGGGAAGCTGTTCCTCTTCCAGACAAAAGTCATGTATGTACCCAACGATAAAACAAATCGAGCACACCTCCCACTTTCCTCCTGATCTTCCTTCTGATTTGACATTCTCAAAATGCCTTAACTACTAAAATAACTCATGAAAGTAAACAAAGTTTATGGAGTGCACGTAAACCACACAAGGAAGTACTACCACCTTCCCACATCTTGATTCAGAGACCATTATACTGAAAAGAGGTATCTCCCTCCTTGATCCAGGGAGTGTCACAGCCTCATGTCACTCTGGTAGACAGGAAACACAGGAGATCAAGAAAATATAGCAGTAATACATTAGCAAATCCCACATCTCTGATAACTGCAATAAATCTATTCCCACATTCACTAAATGAAGGGATTTTCAGTTTCTTAAAACTTACTTTTTTCTAAAAAGGCAGGAGGAACACCAAGCTGCTTTCAGGTTATTTTATTGGTATGCCGAAGCTGTGGCAGGCCAGGAAAAGACAGCCTACAACACAGGCATCGTTGTTTGTTCCTCACCTTGTTCCTGCATTGCCATGCAAGTAAAGGACTACAGGGTGGCTGGAACCCAAAGCATCTTCAAACCACACTTGGTCCTTCCCATGGGCATTCTTCCATAAGGCTGCAGGGACTGTGTGCCTAGATCAGAATGGAAAAAAAAAAAAAAAAGTATTGATCAGCATTTTCCCCACAAATATTGTTTTTCTGGTCAGCTTAGCTGGTCCTCAGTTTTGCACCACTTAGTTTTTGGTCACATTTGTGACACTCAGAATGACAAAGCTCACACACATACATGCTTAGGTCCAGCCAGGACAGCAGATGTTTGTAATCATCCCCCTAAGTCAGTTGTTTTTGACAGGATGTTTGGTGAGTAGGATGCATGGCTGACTGTAGAAATTTGAGGAAAGTAAGTGATGATAGCCTCACACATTTTATTTACCTAAGTACTCATATGACTTTCTGCTCGAAAGACAACAAACCCACATCTACCACAACACCTTTCTCCCAGATTTAAAGTTCATAGGACAAATCACCACTGGAAGGAATGTGTGTGCAAAGGCTACCTGGATGCATGCAGCCAGCAGACATGGAGTTTGAGGAGGACAAAATCCCCCGCAGCCATGGGGCTCACAGGTTCACTGTGCATGCTCTAGCAGGACAGAAGAAGCTGATGAGTTTGTTACAGAAGTACCGTGAACATAAAACCCAACACAGCCCTGTCAAGGCAGACTCCAAGCTTTTATAAAACCCTCTCTAATAAGCATGAAGACAAACGACATGAACTCTGAATTGCCACCAAAAGCAGGAAGACCTGTTTTGGTAAAGGTATACAGTATATGTGTGGAGAGAAAGCAAAATTTTAAAATATATATATATATACACACACACACACACAAAATAAATAAATATTTGCAATCTAAAATTATTCAACAGCTTAGCAGATGAAACTGTAATTGTCCAAGTGAAAATATGATTTACTAGTCTAGACAGAAGAGACTGAAGTTTCAACTTCTAAAAAAGCCCTTCCGTGAAATTCACTTATAGAGAGGAACTGTTTTATATTGCAGGCTACCCTGCCCCATTCAAAAGGTCACATATGCTCAAGTCGACAAGATCGAAAAACTCCACAGATTTACTGAACACAGACAGCTAGGTGCACATAACAGCAAACTCCAAATCATCCTCCTCTCACATCTAACTTCACTGGCTTTATTAAAGAGCAGCCTCTTCTGTCCACACCTGACAGGCTGTCTAACATTTTTTTTTCTCTATTTGTTTGCTGCTTTTACACATATCTTCACACTATAGGCATCTCCTCTTCAACGACAGCAGGAACTTTTCATGGTTTTAAAGCTCCTAGTGTTGAGCTTTAAATAGAAAGTGGTTGACAGAAAAAGACGCGGAAGCCAGTTTGAACTGGCCTAGTAATACTGAAAGCACTGAAAGCGGAGAAAGAACCTGTCATCTGAGCTGCAGATTCTGGTAACAAGGAGCTAGGATGAACTACTCCGACCTGGACCAGAAATCCTTCTTTGTGAGGTGGAAATAACAAGCAAGGCTCTAACACTGTCGCTTGTTTTACTAAAAGAGAGCAAACAGAGCGTTCCTTTCTTAGCCACTATCGAGAACCTGGCATATATTTTATACACAGATTAATCTTCCTCCTACTCTGAACACTTTGATCCTATTTCCTCATCTTCCCACATATTTATTTTGTGGAATGAGTATGAACAGCACTCGAATGACAAAACTAATTCATGGGGTCTGCTCTGATTTAAAGGCATGATCTTTTCAGCAACCAAGAGCAGCAACTGTTGCTGTTCCAAACTATGACGTTTTTCTGAATGTACAGATTTTCCAGTTGTGTTTTATGTGCCAGTGAGTTGAGTTCAAGCAAGCTCCACAGATCTGCATACCTTTCAACATCAACTGTGTCACTTGGTAGAGAAAAATAGTCATCCACAAACAAGAGCAAGCAATGACTGCCACCATGTGTGACCATGCAAGAGCTGATATGCAGGCAACAGTGAGAGCAAAAAGGACAACTAAAGGTGCACGGCACATGCTGCATAGAACAGATTTCTTTACCAGACTCCGACAGTTACATCCTCCTCTGGCTGCAGGTAATAGTTACAGGTGTGGTTTAAACCTTGATCCTGTGGTCTTTTCAAGTCAATGAAATATGGGACCCTCACTGGAAAAAAAAACAGATACACACAAAGAAACAAACAGAAGACAAAATATTTTAATATTTACCTTTATTTCCTTAAAAAACAGCTTTACTAAGGCACTGAAAAGCTCTACAAATTGGCCCGCTCTACTGGAAAGATCTTTCTGTGTGAAATTATAAACAGGCAACAGGTAGAACTTAAATATAAACCTCAAAAAAAGTGAGGTAAGAAAGCAGAAGCAACCAACTCCAAAACAGGGAGTAGGCTAAAGTTTTTTGCGATACATATTTAACCATCTCTGCCCTGTCTGCTTTGTACAGTTTCCCAATGCCAGTGAGTCACTCCTGATGCATTGGTGGGATAGATTCATTGATTCAGCAAACCTTTTGCATCAGAGCTACAAGGCAAGTTAGCAATGTGACAAACTCACCTGGACAAAGAGTACTGCCCAGAGGTGTGTTTCAAGATGACAAGTGGTTTTACAGCCTCTGTAATACTACAATTTAAAGGAAATCCTACATTACAGAAGCAGACAGCACATTGCTGTTGGCATGTAAGAGTCAGATAAACTGTCAAATACTGCCCTCCTCAGCCTTTGAGGAAGAGATGCAGCTTGTTATCCTGCTGTCTGGAGACTCAAATAATTGCCCACCTTCTAGACATCACAGCATTTAAAAGAGTTCACATTATGCCAGAAACATCATCTCTTTGGGAAGAGATCCCAGAAAACAAGATGAGTCCAGCTCTTCCACTATTCCAAATGTCTTGTTTCCCCAACCTATGCAACACACTGTCGCTCGTCACTTGTTACATGCAATGGCTGACGCATGAGCAGCATCAGGAAAGACAAACATCTGCTTTAAGTTCTCAGCATTTTGTTTCCCCTGGCTTGGTTCACAAGCCACATCTAACAGATACTGAGTGACGTGTTAAATGAAGGTTTAATCCAAATGCCTGTTTTACATTCACCACTGCCATGCTGCCTTTCTAGGCAGTCCCTAACACATGCAAGTAATGAGAGAAATGCTATAAACGCCTAACTGAGAGGATTATGCAGTTTTAAGGGCTCTGCTTTCCCACTTATTTAGGCTTTTCCCATAAAACAGATGTGCACGGCAGCCTTAACAATTCAAAGATGAGATTTTCCAAAACTTCATTGGAGAATAGAAGCAAGGTTCAGAAGACAAGTTTAGACTGCAAAGAAGTGTCCCTCATACATTCAGGTTCCCTCATTTCACACTCTGTGGATGTCCAGGCATCCTCGGGAGCCGGCCACCCTCTGAGCCAGCACACAGCAACCACGGGGATGTTCTGACTCAGTATAAATGCTAAACAGGAAAACACCAAAAACGACCCTGAGAGGGCCACTTGGGATTTTCTCCTAAAATGTTTTCAGGTGAAGAACTACTGCCTGGCAAAACAACACACTGGTTTTAGTTTCACCTGCTTGCTCCATTCGCACATCTTGTTACACCCTTCAGAAAAAAAATGCATTTGACATTGCACAGCTTTCTGTAGGAAATCCTTTCAGCTGAAAGTTACCTGAAGTTTAGGCACTTTATTCAGCCCAAGGCCATACAACAAAAGCTATTAGGGCCACAGAACATGCTATGCATGTACCCACAGAACCACAGGTAACCCCAGAACCTGGGGAACATGCAACTTGTGAAAGCTTAGTTTTTCAAAAGCTGTAAACACGCAGGGGAAAAGAGCCACAGCGAATTACAGATTAAAACACTCCTCCCTTCACCCGTCCCGACACGCTTGAGCACTTACCGAAGTTTAGGAAGACCAGCTTCGCCTGAATAGCAGGGCAGAGCTTTACTAGAAACGGAATGGCTATGTACACCCCCAGCAACCAGATTAGCAACCTTCGCAGTCGGTACCAGAAACCGTAACGCCTGTGGAAAAGGGGAAAAAAAAAGAAAAAAATCTCAGTACAGCAGGAGTCATATGAAGCAATCTGCATAATGCTTGGTGCATTTGAAAACTTGTCATTTCATTTATTCTTAAAGAAAAAAAGATACTAATTTTCAAACTGTTTATGCAGTCTCAGCTGTTTCAGAGAAGCAGAAGCAGTGCAATCGTCAGCTGATGATACACAGCCTAGAAAAAGGGAACAGAAACTCTCCACTGCTATTTTAACAATACTTTGTAACAGCTCTTTTTTTTCTGCTGATTTTACAGATTTCAGGATCTCTGGGAAAACGTATCATACAATGAAGGTCTAAGCTTTGTCTCCAAAACCAAGTCTGACTACATTTCCCATTTAAATCACTGTAAGGTAGATTTTAAGTTAGACCTTCATAAATTTTGATGAACTGCTTGTAATGAGCCTGCCTTACCCAGACTGATAAAATTACAAAGGACTTCACATGCAGACTGAAGAGGAGGTTATACATTGTCCAACTAAAAGGATTCCTACCTTTCAATGCCTTGGAAAGCAAGCCTAAGAAATAAAACACCAAAAGATTTCTTATCTGTGGTGTCATTTGCTAGCAGTCCAGACCGAGTTTGGCACAATTCTTCCTAAACTTTATTTCTGTGTTCTCCTAAGTATTTTGACTGGGAAGAGTAAGCTATGAAAGGTGATTTAAGGATCACACAGCAGAAGCTAAGTAACTTCTCTCAAAATATATGTTATTGCTACAGAATTACCATACACACACACACAAGCAAGCCGTGCTCCATGTGCGGACAACCAGTTCCCTGCACGTGGAATCGCTGGCAGTTGAGAGCAGAGGGGGCTTTTTCCAAGAGGCAGGAAATATTTGGTGATTTTGGGTACCAACACATCTAACTTGCTCCAAAGCAGCACTTAAGAATTCTTGACTACTGTTGGCTACAGCAAAGAATCAAATAGAGGGCTTGTAGATGGTCCCTGTAAGCACTTCTCCAAGGAATACTGGTGTGCTGCCAGAGATGGGATAGAAAGAGTTTTGCCATGTACCAAAACACCATCTCCAGCTGCAATGGGCCCATGCTGAAAGGTTCAATGGACTTTAATGCTTCTGGTACATCCTGCACCAAAAGTCCTGATCCCCTAAGGAAAGCAGGGACAAGAGATTGTCAGGGAAACAGTGCAGAACTGTGTGTTTTGGAAGAAAGGTAGTGAGTATCAAAGTCTTAGAGCAACATGCTTCTGCCTCCACGGACTGCAGGCTGGACACAGAGCTCCTGAGTGTTCAGGCATCCTGGAGAAGAGCCTGTCAGATATATCCACCCCATACTGAGAGTCTTGCAAGGCCTGCTGCAGAAAGCAATTCACTGCAAAATGCTGCAAGGTTGGCCAAAAATTGCCTGCCCACCCCGAGGTGGGCAAAAAACAGAGTTTGGCAAAGTACACATAAAATTACACTGGAGCTAACCACAGCTGTAGCACTCTCCTGTCTCAGACTCAAGGCAACTACCCACCAGCACCCACACATTTGCACAAAACATGTGTTTTTGTGCAGAGCATCAGGTTGGCAGAAGAGTAGGGCAGCAGAGATCACTGGAGGGCAGCTCACGCTGCTCAGCGGCTGACCTCAGAGAGTATTTTAGCTTTCTCCAATAAGAAAGTGTATTTTCGTAAAATTTCCTTTCCCCCTTGTTCGGCTGGTCATTCAGAGCCTCCTTGTGCCCTCCCACCTCTGCCCTCACCATCTGCAATGGCTCTGTACTAAGAAGGGGCAACATTGGCTTCTAGGAAGCTCTTTTAGGGCCCAGTGCATCTACGCTGGGGAACTTGTACATGAGATAGGAATTTAGTTCTACAGTTGGCATCAAGGCTAGCAGACAAAAATAAACCTTGCAGGTTATTCAGAACATCACCAGGATCAGCTCTGACACTTCTAGATACAATCAGAGCTTATCAAAACAAAAGTCTGGAGAACATCCAGGTGGCAAAAACACTTAGCATGACCTGGACACATATTTATGAAAGTCGGGAACAGTAATTGCTGATGAAGGCGATGTTCTCCAAGCGAAGCCATCAGACCTTAGGAATGATTTTAGTTTCCTCTCTCTTCAGAAGGCTCAACTGAAACATCCCTCCCTTAAGGTATGCCAAATGCTAATCAGCACCGTGACATTTACACCTCATCACCACGGAGATGTCTGGTTAAAATGCAACCAGGATAGCCTCTTGATCCATCAATAACCATCTCCTCTTCTGCTGACAAATCCAAGATAACTCGCCAAAGTGCAGAAGTAAAATTACCAGGTAATTCTTCAGTGAGCAATCTAACTAAATGAATTGCTTTTGCTCCATGGAAAAAGTCTATCTCATGAAATAAATGTCCTGCACAGGGATTTTTTCTTTGGTGTGCTCAAGCAAAAGCAACAACACTCTTTTCACACTTCTCCCACCACCAGCATCAGTTCAAAACAGTTGCTACAGCCAGTGGGAACACAACAGTATGTACTATGATTCTGATCAGCTGAGCAACCAACCTCTCCCTTTGGCAATAAGATCCATTTAAGCAACATCAGTTCACTGCAAAAGAACTCGGAAGTCAAAAGCAAATGCTTCAAACTCATCTTGCTACATCTGGAGTTGAGCAACCATCTACAAAACTCATAAGCAAAGTAGTGCTGGAAACAAGACAAATTCAATGGCATTGCACTTGTTCTCACAAGCGTTTTTCATAAAACAAAACAAAAAACAAAATAAAAATCACAGATTGAGGTTGCCTTGAGTCTGCATCTTCCGAGTTCTGTTTGTTTATTTAATTCCTAAAAAACTTTGCTTTTTGAAAGACCTGAAAAACAAGAAAATTAATAGCCTACCAGATTCCTTTGCCAATGCTTAGTAATAGTAATAAAAAAAAATATAAAACACTTCCTTATACTCTTAAACTTTAGCACTTTCTAAGGAAATATTCCACTGCTGCACTTTGCCTCTTTCAATAACTGAACAGCGGTATCGCCACTTTTGCACTCCTTTCTATGGGCAGTGGGAGTTTTAAAGGCTTTAAACTCCTGGGAAACAAACAAACAAACAAAAAAAGAATGAAGATATGACATTGCGAACAGGAATGCAGAACATACGTTGAAAAGCGGCATAACAATATGTCAAACACGACCCATGCCCACAAACTGTTTAACCAGAGGCTCTGAACAAGGCCGCAAACACAAACACATTCAACCAAAGAAACCCTAAACCTGCAATTCCCTGGCATATTATATTGTAATTTCTTTTGCATTACAGACAGCCAACTAGTAAGTGAAAAGCAAGCTGAAACTGAAGTCAGGCAAAGAATAAATTGTTCTTGTCACATGCTATGTGTGTGAAGGACATGGTACACTGTAAAGGAATGTTACTGACCTTGCAGAAGGCAACTAAACATTTCAGCTATTAAGAAGATCTAGAAAAGGTTGGTCTTGTTTGCTGACTGCCTCTATTACAAGTGTAAACCTAACTCCATATAAAACCAAGCAATAAAAGCAAGAGTTGTTAGATTGATTAGAGTGAAGCATCAGCCAGTTAAACAAAGGAAAATTTCCATTCCCTGTCCTCAAAGGTACTGAGGATGCAGCAGGCAAATTCATGTTTGAACCAATTGCTTTCATCACTGCAGCATCCAAGATGCCACACGTGCATCCTAAATATTGGCCTTAAAACACTAGGATGGAGTTAAGCCTTTCATCTTCAAAGGCCTGGCACACAAAAGGCTACCTGCCCACCATGTCCTGGACTGTGCTCTGGGCTGCAGCAGCCTTTCTCATTTGATTTTATCCAGAAGCAAACTGCTAGGATATTCTGCTCTTTCTCTTTTAATTAATAAAAAGACAAATGAACAGGAATAATGGCCTTAATAGGGCAATGGAAAGACAAACAGTTTAAAACCTGCAGGTTTTCATAAAAGAAATGTGATTTTTTGAGATGCTTTCAAATGCTCAAGATCCCTTTTTAATTCCTCCAAGTATACGTGATACGTTAAACAGAGACCTCACCAGCAGCGACAGAATGCAAAGGTGCCCCAATAGAGACAACAGCTCAAATGAGCATTGACCATGTGTGAACCCAGCCAAAAAAAAATAGCATTTGGCAACTTCATGTTCCAATCATGAGAAAATAACCCCAGCTACTATAATTTACTCTTGTCTTTCCCATTATTGTGGTGTATTAAAAAAAGTTTTTTTTTCCTACTAAACTATAGTTTAATAAACTGTATGTTGCATTTCTAAAGCACAGCAGGAAGGCATGATAAGCACTAACTTATTTCTCTGTTTGCAGTAGCATCATAAAGACTGAGCAAAAGCTGTGTACACAGCTCTGGGGAAATGTGGTACACCAGTAAACAGAAAGCACAATATTTTCTCTATATGCCAACTTACATTTTCTGTAAACCTCTTATTGTCATTAATCATGTTTCCTATGTCTACTGTCACTGGCTGCATTAGCCCTATTGAATTTCTATTATCCTAAGAAAAAGAAATCCTTCGACATCACATTTAAATCAGAGAAGTTAACTAAACTCATTTGCTAAGTTCTGCTTGAGTAAACCACACAGCATTTACCCATTTTCTCTTCACTCCCATACCTATGTGCAGCCTGATGTTGTTGCCACACATTCACATGGCCACAAAAAGGAGTTCATCATGACAAAGGCATGAACTGCACCTTAGCGAGTGCATATCACTGAGCTTCTCGAGTAGATAGCAGGTTTTATCAGCCTTGGCCCCAATGTCCATGCCAAGAAGCCACCTCCAGGACCTTTGGTTTTGGTGGTGGCAGTGGCTCACAGAGACCATGCTTTGTGGCCTAAAACACACTTGTCTCCAGCACCATCCTTTCCCTGTGATGCTTCTGTTCACGGCAAACTTTCCACTTCATCCCAAGCCCTTCTTAGAGGCTTTCTGCCCTAAAGCAAGCAATTGCCTACAAGTTTTCTCTCTTTGGCTGGGGTAAAGACTTCAGGCAGGGCTGCTCCATGAACATAGTGGAGGTTCAAAATTTCTTAGGCTCCTCAACTCCCCAGTCCAGCTGATGTCCTTACCAAGCTCCCCTCTTACAGCCTAGACTCTCAGATTCTTTCTGTGGCTCCTTCAGATTAAATTATTAATCATTAACTCAAAAAGATCAACAGCAAGAAGGAGGTCCTCTAGGTAACTATTTACAGCAACTTGGCACCCACGTCTCCAAGAGACTACAAAAGCAGGAGGGTACCTCAGTAAATTGGGGTTATTCAGAAGGGGCAAGGGAGCTGCAGCTATGGAAACCTTAACACCAGTTCAGTTTGTGGAAGAGAGAATCATCTTGGGCAGTACCTGTAAGAATCAAGATCCTGGTGCAGCAAGAAGGAGGAATGAGGCAGTGGCACTTGGGATCAGGTGAACAGAAAGCTGCTGATTATCAGCTGAGAGCAATGCAAGTCAGGGGAAAGTCATGCAAGGAATTGGGAGAGGAGGAAAAGAAGTCCATTAGGTGACTGCAGGCTATTTAGCCTACAACATGAATGAGCAGGAGCGACAAGAGCAGCCTGCAGGTATTATACAGGCCTTCGGTAAGGAAACAGGGTGCAAAAAGCAGAACAAATCACGCAAGGTAAGAAGTTTGGCAATATTTACATGCCCTGAAGGACAGGGCTATGTGAGCTANTACGCAAGGTAAGGAGAAGTTTGGCAATATTTACACGCCCTGAAGGACAGGGCTATGTGAGCTATGTCTCACTTGCCTGCCTTGAGCACTCTCCCTTGTGCCTCAGGTCCTCCTCTTCCTTGTGCCTCTGCCTAAGCTGACTCTCTTACAAGACAGTAATACCACAGCTTATCTAATACTGGCACCTTCTTCAAAGGAGAGGTTTGCAACTCTAGCCCCATTTATAACTTATATTCTAGAATGGATTTATTTAAGATATATACTGACAGCAGAGCCTAAGAGTGTAAGCAACAGCTATATTCTTACTGCAGACTTCGGTAAACTGGTTTTAGCATGAACTATATGCAACTACACTCACCTGAAAGCTATGTTTCAGGAGGAAGGAAGCAGAGGCTTCTGTTAATTTAAGTACTTAGCAAACACTGAATAATTACCCCCTAGACAACTGAATAATTGGCATTAGGGACAGAAAAAAAAAAAAGCAGCCTTAGGGACTGGGAATTTTAAGGTTGTTGACTGGCTCAGAATGCAGCTTGTGCAACAGTAGTTTTGTTTGTGCCAGAACTTCTGCAGTATGATGCTTTTGTCTGAAGTCTCAGAATATATTTCTCAGAATGTCCCACTAATATTTTCTAGTTGATGTTGGTCAAATCAGGTATCACCCACAATAGACTGCTGTCAAGTTTGGCACTGAGGTACTCCTGTGGAACAGCATGCAAAAAAGTACAGTTGCTCTAATGTTTACTGAAATCAAGTTTTCCCCTTATTTCACAGCTGACAGCTGTTTTATATTTAAGGCACAACCCCCTCGCTAGCTCACGAGCTGGGGAAACACAAGGCTGTCTGCAAATGAAAGAGGGAAAAAGAATAGAACATGAAAGAGTTACATGGGGCCAAAAGTACTAAACAGGAGCTTGTGATGTTGTTTTATTGAAGCAATAGAGTTTCTCTGCCACACTGTAGGAGTAAGCTGCAAAAGAGTTGCTTCGAGAACAAAATCAGTTCAGAAATATCATGCTTCACAGTTTCAACCTGCAGTTTAATGCAGAATGCATGGCACAACAGAAAAGCATACAATACAGCTAAGCCACCTCCCTCACTGTAACTTAAATTCACTATTAACATGCTAGAAGCCTGCTGGACTAGCATGCCTGTAACCCTTAGCAAAACAGGAATTCACTGAGACTTCATGACTACGGATACACATTTATGAATGGGTCCATATGATCAAGCTGCACAGCCTTGCAAATATGTAAGAGCTGCAAGAATTTGGAGATAACCATCAAGATCCAACTTGATATCTATCACTACCGGCAGATGCTGGTTGTCTTTTAAGCACTTAAGCAGAAGTTTCATTTGATTTCTGCAGACATTTTTTCTTTCAAATGCATGAACATGGTCATGTTGGCCATTGTAACCATCACCACATGATGGTCAGTGGCAGAGATCAGGAGCCATACCTTCCTTAAAGGAAAGCCCAAATAAAAAGAGAAAAAGAAAACAAAACAAAACCCCTGTATGTTAGCTGTGGTGCTGCCACCTTTCAGATGCTGAACAACGCTCGTAAACCATTTTGATTCCAATGAGTGAACAGTTCCCTTTTAGGGACGCACACACAAGCAAACAGGAACACTGAACAGCGTCACAACATTACATACGGTGACCGTCAGCTGAGCACAGTTACATTTAGCTGACAGTCACTGATGCCCTCTACAATTGTGACCTGGTTAAAAGAGGCTTAATGAACAGTACACAGCCCATAAAGTGACAGCCCCAATTAAAGAAAAGATGTACCAAAAGATACAGAGCAAACAGTTAATCCAGAAAGATTAAACCATTCCTGCTTTAACCCATCCTTTATTCAAGGGTTGTGGCTTTACGTAGCAGCTTGTTGAAGAACAAACTCCAAAATCAAGTACATGCCAGGAAGGGGAAAAGCAGCCTTTCCTACTCGGCTGCTGCCTGGAAACTGGACATTTCCTAGCACTGTCCACCAATCTGCCATGAAGTTCAAAGCACAAGTCTCTACTCTGGTACCTAAAGGGAGAGAGAAAAAACACTTTAATACAGAGGCAATCCAAAGCTACTGCCAGCAGGAAAAAAAAAAAAAAAAAAAGGTTAATTACCATGTAACAGGTATTTCTACCGTGTCCCATTCCTATTCAGCAGCACCACACTTCTATTTTCAGCTTTGTTCCTGCTTCCTAAAGCTGCTCTGAAACCAAGCACAACCAAGCAAAAAGCAAGATAGGGCCACCAGACTGTTTTAGAGGAGGAGACAGACTTCCCTACCTGGAGAACGTAGAGCGAAAATCCAGCCAAGATCCTTAACACCTGGCTCATGTTTCCACCCCCAAGCCCCGGATGCTGCCAGCTGGAAGCACTGACTTCCAAACTTCATTTATGTCACTCTATTGTGTAGGCATCTGTCTCAGACAATTGCCTCAGGCCAGGGTCTGCTGCCAACAAATGGCAAAGAAATCTCTAGACAGCACAAATGCATTTGCAGCTCTCTGCTCAGAGTTTGAATGTATCCCACTGAAAAAAAATTTTTTTCCAGACATTTTTTCATTCCAACTACACCACAAGTGCTTTATTCTGTATGCCTTTAGTGACAGGAAGAGGTCACAAAATAGGGGTCATATGGCCCCATTTCACTGGTATTCAACACCAGTCTCTTCTGTGAGGTGAATTGAGCTGCATTTTCAGATGGTGAGTCCTGATTTAATGTTGTTACTCATGTTCAGAACAACTGAAGAGAGATTACAAGAAAGCAGGATATTGAGGACTTCAAATGTTTGTATTTGCTCTGCTTGATGCACAAAATGTGTATTGTAATTGAAAGGAAAAGGCCCGTAGTTTGGCCTGCAGATCACTTCTATCCAGAAAGGCCTGGAAAAAAAAAAAACAATTTTTGCTATTCAAGCACTACTCCTAATAAATCAAGAGGAAGGCAACTGAGGAAGGCTGGGAAGACTTTTCGTCTTCCCAGCTCTGATAGAGGACAACATTTTTCCCCTAGCTTGGAAGGAGTTGTTAGTTCAGGAATACTGTATTGTTACATGCACTTAACACAGTTTTGCACCCATTCGCATGCAGAAGGGACGTAATAAAAAAGCAAGACCAGTCATTCCGAAGGCAGAATTTTTTTAAAATAAATTCCACAAAGAAAATTGTGATGTGTAAAATCACACTTTATATCTGGCCTCCTTTGAAAGAGGTATTTGCTAGCTTCATGGGAAGAAAATGTCAATGTCTGAGATCTTCCATGCCCTTCTTTTCAATTCTTAAAATTCTCCTTCTGGGATTTGATAGTTTGTTTTCAACAAGATTGGCAAGGAGNTTCGCATGCCGAAGGGTGCATGCCGAAGGGTAATAAAAAAGCAAGACCAGTCATTCCGAAGGCAGAATTTTTTTTAAAATAAATTCCACAAAGATAAAGTGTGATTTTACACATCACAATTTTATCTGGCCTCCTTTGAAAGAGGTATTTGCTAGCTTCATGGGAAGAAAATGTCAATGTCTGAGATCTTCCGTGCTCTTCTTTTCAATTCTTAAAATTCTCCTTCTGGGATTTGATAGTTTGTTTTCAACAAGATTGGCGAGGAGAACACAGCTGTGGGACTTATCTTTCTTAAAAATAAACATTTGAAAATATTTAATTTTCTTGTCTCAGCTTTTCAATTGCTGCAGTATGTAGTAAGAGTTCTCGCATCACTTTGCAGGGAGCTAAATCTGAGTTAAATAAACACTGTGATTTGAGAAGTAAATACAGCCAGCTCTTCCCGTTAGCTTGGTTCAATAATCAGATTTCAATGATCAAGGCACTTTAAAGTCTAATATTAGGAAACTCTTCTTGCAAGTTTAAATTGCCTTGATTAAGGAAGAAACAGGTTTCCAAAACTCAGTGGTGGATTGTTTCACCAACACTTGACTGCTCAGAAACAGAAAGCTGCCACCAGCAAGGCAAAAGTGCAAGGGCTCCATGGGGGTGTTACTTCTAGATGTGGAGCTTAGGCAAGGCCTGCGTGCCAGGACACAAAGGCAGCTTGCAGAGTGTTTAGAGGGTCTTCATGCATTGCCTCTGTTTCTACACAATTCCCAGCCTACAGCTACAGCCTTCACACTCTCCCCAAGTGCACTGCCCTGCTTGCAGCTCTGTTTAACCCACCTTCTGTTGAACTTTCCACCGGCAGATGCAGCTCCCCAAACCATCCTATTTATTGCTTTGCTGCTCTGCTTCCCCTCCAATTTTACCAGCAGTAAATGCATGGCTGCCATCCCAATGAGACAAAATTACTCACCACTGAACCAAGAAAATCTCAAGAGAAATTCCCAGTTGTTATCTCTTCATTAACCACTACTCTCAAGATCTGTCCCTGAGCCAGTTTTCAATACAGCTAATATGTACTCCATAAATAGTGCAAGAAAGAGGCAGGACAAAGTTAAGTGCTTTGGAGAAACAATTTTACCACTCATGCTTTCATCAAGTCAGCCTCTTGATAATCCAGTCACATTTTTTACACAAACCACCTTTCTACAAGGCAATCTACTGTCATTAATATATACTTAGCTGCCAAAGCTTCTTCCATTGAACCCTAAATTGACTCTTAGCATTAAGATTGCATAGATGCCACCTGAGGCTTCACTTCAGAGTTTCCTAGGGCCCTGCAAAAAAGGAGAAACATATTACTGCACTCTGGAGGAAACCTATGGACTTGGACCTATGCCCTGTGACTCATTTTGCAGAGAACTTGGTTCTCAGCAAACCAAACTGCTTAGGAAACAACATGCCATCTATAGCGAGAAAGCCAGTCCTCTTCAAAAATGAACTTGCCATAAGTAGGTCACAGATACTCTGTGAAAGCAAGAACAGCTTGGAAATAGAAGAGGGGTTCAGAAAACACTGCAAGACTGGGAAGATTCTGGTCCCTGCAAAGGAATCTTCCATCCATGAGTGAATGGAAAGTCCATCTGGGTCCCAGGAGTTTCCAGAGAGATAAGTTCAGGTATGGTGAAACAAGCACAGGTCTACAATTCATGCAGTTCTTACACAGAAGAAGACTTGATAGGAATTAAAAAGCAACAACTAATAAAAATACAGTAATTTACAATTCAAGCATAAGGCAACAAAGCAGAGCAACTGAACCCATGGGTCCTGGGTATCACAATGTGATAGCACAGAGCAGATGCACCCAAAAAAGTACTTTGTTCTGTTACAGAAATAACAGGAAGGACTCACAGGAAAAATAGACCTAATGAGAGAAACTTTTGATCACAAAGACACCTGCAGGAGGATGCAAGTGCATTAAAGAGTAACATTTGCAGACAGAAGAGCCCTAACTTGTGGGATACAGAGATTTGAAGGCCAAAGGAAGGATGACAAGAAGAAATAAACAAACAAACCTTGTAGGGACCTGAGCCAAGACTAAGGGGTTGCCAATAGTGCAGATGGCCAAAGCAACTGAAGAGACAGGCCAGGGGCCAGCAGGTTCTGCAGACAGCAGAGGATCTAGACACACACCTGGCATGTGCAGCCCTGCACAGGATGGACAAAGAGAGAAGTTTTAGCATTTGCAAACAGGGGTTGGCAGGAAGGCATGGCTAAAATAACACTCAGTTCTTCTCAGGTCTAAGGTGCGACTAGTGATTGCAGCTAATAAAGCCTGGATAAGCACTAGGTCACAGAAGAGATGGTAATAATGTGTCCATTTGCCACAAGGACCAGGGTACAGAAAAAGTGAGTGATGACTCTAATTTGACAGCAAAGCTATCATTAAACTCACTGTTTTCTTCATTCTCTGTGCCCTCACACACAGGTTTTCTATACTCATATTTGCTCAAGTGAATTTCCTCAAAACATCCTGGTCACGTACTGCAAAACTGAGCCATGCAGTCATTCCTCAAATTTTCATTTTCTGTGACTGCTATGCACAAAATGCACTGCTACCTCAATAACCATCTAGCACTTAGTTTAACACTTTCAAATGGAAAACGCATCACAACTCAAATATTACAGGAACAGCCATCCACACAACACACATATCAGGAAATCCATTTTTGCACTACATTATGCTTTATTACTGCAATATTGCATTTAGCAGTTGTAGACAAAAATATCCGCGAATGATTTGGCTTTTCAAACAAACTGAGAGTTTCAGAGTAACCACTGGTAAATGGTTTTGCTAACTATCACATTCTACTTTATTGCTATCTACAGAATAAAGACAGAAATACCTCCATTTCGTTCTTTTGGTTTGAATACCACTTAAGAAAACCCCACAGAGGTATCCATCTCCATTACACATACATATGCACATGCACAATTTACACAACAGAACAGTTCAAGTGCATAGCCACCTCTACAGTGTGAATTGCAGTTCTCAGATGAAAGAGCTCTGGGTGATGACATGACTAAACCAGAATTATGGGACAGTTTGAATGCTGTCAAACTTAAAAAAAAAAAAAAATAGAAAAGAAGAAAAAATACTGCTGGAATAATTAGTTCCTGCTGTAAGTCAATGTTTATTCTGCAAACTGCTTACGTTTGCAATTATAGTGTTATTTAATCTTACCTGAGAAGGCAACAAACCCTGAGAGTACTTTAAATCCCTTGTCACTATTGCAAAAAAAAAAAAAAATCATCGTTGTCACGGCCTCTACAGCTCCCCACTGGCTTCCAAGCCATTAGATCAGACACCGCCATCAGCCCCTGGCCACAGAACCACACAACCCCTTTAGGTTACTGCAAGGCTGGCTGCTCCCCTGCTGCCTCCCACTTCATTTTAAACTGGTAGCTGACATCATTTCCTAAAAGAGATGGAAAACCACATGCTGGAGTCAAACACGTGCTCTCTTCCCAAGCCCCAGACAGCCCACCACCCCCAGCAAGGAATGCTGACAGCTACCCCCACTCTCCCAAACGGGAACTCGCAGCTGAACCAGAAGCGCTGACTCCAGCTATTTCACCAACCAACACGTTGCTACAAAGAGTTTGCTGAGGGTACTAATTCTCACTTCCAGATATTACACCTCCTCCACTGTTGCAGCAACCTTGCGGCTGCCAGACTTTTCTCCTCTTTCCGCTTTCTGGAAGTGGACCAACCTGGAGATGCATGGAAAGTTTAACAATGGATGGATATCCAGTGAAGTAAGAAACACTGCAATAACAGCACTATTTGACATGTTAAAATAGGAGCCTCTAAGCTCTTGCACAAGAAGCTGCTGGCCACACACTGCTGGAAGGCAGTCACAAGAGAGCACACAGCTGCCTTCCTCATGTTCTTCCTCAAGCGCAGCTGGTTCCCACTGCCAAAGACAACAGAGGAGGCAGACAGCAGCCCCACCAGACTTGGGGGACTGTTCTGGGCAGCACCCGTATCTCCAGGCAGCACTTGTGCTTTCACTTGTAACTCCCACTCCCCGCCCACACACACTAAGATTCACATTTTGACCTTGTGCTTTTGTTGTTGTTGACAACAAACACCATTTTGGCACAGGACGCTCCATAGGATTTTGGATGTCCATGTTTTTTGGGGCAAGAGTGTTTTTTTGTTTGTTTTTAAAGTAAAGGGGAAAATGGACTTCAAATGCAGTTCTTTTTTTCCCTCTAAGGTCAAGAGTTTGAGAAGCACTGATAGATGTTACACAGTGCCAGACAGAAAGCACAAAACACAGGGCTTCAGGAACTCCTGAAACAGGCTGCAAAAGCTCAACATGGAAGAGAGTGAGGGGGGAAAAAAAAGCCTGATGACCATTTCTTTTAAGAGTCCTGAAGGAGAAACAAAGAGGAGAAAGCTATTTGCACAGGAAGGGTCTATTCTCCTTACTTCTTCATTTGCCTTTGAGCACTCTATCCTCTAATACCTATGCTGTGCTTGGTGAAAGCTTCCATAAAACACATGGAGGCCAACAGCTCCATCTGAGTGCTCTCACGACCAATTCGATGCTCGTGACTGAAGTGACATCTCTGCATCAGTGAGAAGCACAGATCTCCACTCATGAGGCTGAAACGCTCAATAACCCATCATCTGAATACACCCCCGGTCGTGGAAGTTACCTACTTCATCATATGGAATAAATACATTCAATTCTTCCTTTTTTTTTTTTTTAATAACAGCAAAATGCTTGCAGTGTCTGCTCCACTGTTGTTATTAAAATCAAGACATCGACCCAGGATTATTTTCCACTAGGAAAAGCTTATTGTAACACAAGCAGGGTGCTGACAGCATCCCAGAGGTTGACCTCTGAGGCATGAGTTTGAATAATAGCTATTATTCATTAGGAAACAACAGCATCTTAAGAGAACTTTCCTTGGACAGAGAAATAACAACAACAATACATGGGATCAGACAAAAAAAAAAAAAGTTATTTTCAAATGTTTATTTTGTCCAACGACAGTAGAATTCACACAGAATTTACCAGACATGCAGCCATGCTGGCTGCTTTTCTAGACACCCAGCACCAACCTTTATATTTCCAGAGGATGCTGTTGGCGTCAGCTACCCAAACCTCGGTGCTAACTCGGTCACTAAAGATCCTTCCATTTAGGAAAAAAAAGCACAAACCGCGGCCGAGTCCCCTCTCCGCGACACCCTGCGAGGCCGTCAGTCCGTCCTGCAGGACACACCACCTCCCTCCGAGGCCTGCAGGACACCCGTGTGGATCCTACCCGCGAGCATCACCGTCGCTGCAGACGGTGTGGTGCTTTTTTAATATTATTTTGAGGGGAGGCGGAGGAACACAGCACACAGCTAAATAAAATAAAATAACTAAAATAAAATGTTGCTGATGACTAACTTCGTCCCGGGAGGACCATCTCTACCCGCCCCCCAGCCCTCCCGCGGTAACGGCCGCTCTCACCTGCCGAGCGGTCGCTTCATGCCCGCGGCGGGGGCGGCGGGGGGCAGGCGCAGGCTGTGCCTCAGGCTGCAGCCCTTGTCGAGCGGCGCCGGCGCGGCGGCCGCGCGCTCATGCTCCACCGTGACGGACTCGTTGCGCTTCCTCATGCCGGGCCGAGCGGAGCCGCCGCGACGCCGCGAGCCGAGCGGAGCGG